>MKYO02005339.1:178762-212740 GCA_002013955.2 Citrus medica | reverse complement strand
ATAAATTATATAAATTAAATAATATTTAATTCAATTAATTTTATTATACTACATAAATTTATACAAAAATTTATATTTATATCATTATTTTTATTACTTATAGACGTGTGTGTATAAATAAATGTACTACTTTAACATTATTATTTTCAACAGTAGATCAACGAATGAAGAAAGATCATGGAATCACCGCCAAAAACCTCACTCACCGACATGACCACACTCCAAGGCAACGCTAACGATCCTTGAACAGCTCGCAATCACATGGCTTGGCCATCGTAATTGTAATTGCGAAACACCGTGCAATCTCTGCTGAGATCTATCGAACGAACAATGAAGAATCCGCTCTCGAACACGGATCTCTTCAAGTTCTCGGCTTTGCTCTTCGTCTCCTTTGCGTTCTTCTACCTCGGAAAGCGTTGGGCCGATGGCAACCAACGGATCCTCTTCTTCTCCTCCTACACTTCATCACGCGCCTCCCAACAGAACGGCTACGTTTCGCTCTCCCCCAACCTCAACAAATCCTTCGACATTTCCTCTCTCATTTCGCAAAACCAGTCGCTAGCCTCACCGTATATAGTTCCCTCTCCTGCTCCCGTCGATCCTCTTCCTCCGCCTCCTCCGCCGGACAGATTTGGAATTGTGAATGAGGACGGAACGATGTCCGATGACTTTGAGATCGGAGAGTACGATCCGGATTTGGTCGAAACAGAATGGAATGGGGACGTGAACGGGACGGAGGCGACCAAGAGCTTTAAGATTACAAGGTATGAGATGTGTCCGGGGAGAATGAGGGAGTATATACCTTGTTTGGATAATGTGGAGGCGATTAAGCAGTTGAAGTCGACCGATAAAGGGGAGAGATTTGAGCGACACTGTCCTCTAAACGGTACCGGATTGAATTGCTTAGTCCCTGCACCTAAAGGTTATAAGACGCCCATTCCCTGGCCCAGAAGTCGTAATGAGGTATTAAATTTGAAAATCGAAACTTTCTAGTGATTAATTACTTAATAATCGATCAATTAGAATGTGAAATTTAACTGCCTGCTTTACTTTAAAATCTTCTCAAATTTTCCTTAATGTATGATTCTAGATATATAAATATCAAGTAAATTGCTTTGAATTTTCTGGATATGGTAGCCCTTGTAAGCATGGATAGATATGCATATATTTCAGATTGCAGATAAATTTTAAGAATGTTTATACAAAAGCTAAATTTGGTGCTTGGTATTTGAGATCTGGTTTGTTGATTACCTAATCTGTTTGCGTGGAGGTTGCTTAATTGGAATGCCACTTTTTGCAGGTATGGTACAACAATGTTCCCCATTCGCGACTAGTTGAAGATAAGGGAGGTCAAAACTGGATTTCTAAAGAGAAGGATAAGTTTAAGTTTCCCGGAGGTGGTACGCAGTTTATTCATGGGGCAGATCAATACTTGGATCAGATTGCTAAGGTATTGAACTTTCAAATTTCATTTTTCTTGACGAAAAATTACTGATTGGCTTAGTATATTGCTTGTTGAATTTCATTTTCTCATCTTTTATTTGTAGATGGTCCCTGATATTACTTGGGGTCATCATATCAGAGTTGTCATGGACGTCGGATGTGGTGTGGCAAGTTTTGGTGCCTATCTGTTGCCACGAAATGTGATAACTATGTCCATAGCTCCAAAAGATGTTCATGAGAACCAAATTCAATTTGCTCTTGAGCGTGGAGTGCCTGCAATGGTAGCAGCATTTGCAACTCATCGATTACCGTATCCAAGTCAAGCTTTTGACTTGATACATTGTTCAAGATGTAGAATCAACTGGACTCGTGATGGTATGCATTTCCTTATGAACTTTTTTGTTCCCTTAGTCATTAATTACCTTAGAACCGCTGCTTTCCTTTTGGCATAAAAATTCCCATTGGGCCATGTGAAGGTTGCTGGCAGCTTAACTACTGAATTCATTGTGAAACTGTTGATTTAGAATGTTGTTTTATCTTGTTTTTCTGCTTGGTATGTACTGGTAAAAGTGTCTCTGTTGTGTCAAGTTCCTCATTTTTTTTCCCCCACATGAGAAGGTTATTTGTTTCTTTTTATTTTATGTTTTGTTTGTTTGCATGATGAAATTATGTTTCTACTATAGATTGTATAACTAAGTTATTTGTACTTTATTACTGTGATATTTGTACTTATGCCATATCTTCTGATTCTACTTTGTGGTGAAGATGGGATTTTGCTTCTTGAGGTCAATCGGATGCTTCGAGCAGGAGGATATTTTGCTTGGGCAGCACAGCCAGTTTACAAACATGAAGAAGCCCAAGAGGAACACTGGAAAGGTTATCACCATTTGAAATCTCAATTTGTATTAAAATTGCCGGCCTGTCCTGGTGAATGAATAACTCAATAGGGTATTGCAAGCTCCAAAAGTTTTATGTTCGCTGTTGTAATCTCTGCTTTCTTAAGGGGCTGGAATCACCTTAATTCCTCAGACGCTAAATTTTTCTTGCCCAATCTGGCTGCCAAGAAATTGGCAAGTCAAACTAAACAACCATCTGTCACTTTTCACTTTCTACAATCTGCGGTTGTGTTTCCAAAGTTGAGCACTTTTGAGGAGTTGAAGATTAGGCTGAGTGTGAGTAATGCTTCTAAGTGTTATGCTAAATATCTTTTATTAGAAAAGGATATGCTGTGTGTCTTTTTCCTTACTATTGTTTTGTTGCCATAATCAGTTTTGCCAAGGCCAAACTCCGAAGCTTTTACATTAGTTGGCCCGAGCACATAATTGTCCATACTCTGTTCATTATCTGTACTATGAATACCAGTAATAGACAATTATCCAGGTGTTTAGAGTACCTAATTCTGTTTTCTCTTTTATTATTTTCAGAGATGCTTGATCTAACCACTCGGCTTTGCTGGGAGCTTGTGAAGAAGGAGGGATATATTGCAATATGGAAGAAGCCTACTAACAACAGCTGTTATCTAAACCGCGAGGCTGGAACCATACCCCCATTATGCGACCCAGATGAGAATCCAGATAATGTTTGGTATACATGCTATTCTACTTTTTTGTTAATGTGAGGATGTGTGATAATTCATCTACTGTAATGGATGCCTGTACTTCTTCATGTTCCTTTCATGGTAGCTGGCAACCTGAAATAAACTTAATATGGATAGTGGATATTAGGTTTAGTGTTGAACTTTATTTGTATAAACTAAATCTCAGAAACAATTCTTCTGTATCACCAAGTTGGCCTTCATTAGGACATTTTCTAAAGGTTATTCTGGCCTTTTCCTGCATCTAGCTGAAGAGTTGTCCTTTAGCAGTTTTTGCAATCAATTTGCTTTCATATTTGTTGTGAGGTCTTTCGTGTTATCTGTTACAGAATTCTTTGCATGATTATTTAGGTATGTTGATCTGAAGGCATGCATCACTAGGCTTCCTGAGAATGGATATGGAGCTAATGTTTCCTTGTGGCCTGAGCGTTTGCAAACTCCACCTGATAGACTCCAGAGCATACAGCTTGATGCCTATATTGCTAGGAAAGAACTTTTCAAGGCAGAATCAAAGTACTGGAATGAGATAATAGAAAGCTATGTTCGTGCTTTACATTGGAAGAAAATGAAGTTGAGAAATGTATTGGACATGAGAGCTGGCTTTGGAGGGTACTATTTTTGTCTCATTCTGGACACAAAAAAAAAATTCTTAGAAATGTTCAAAATTTTATTGCTTATTTTCTATTTTGGCAGATTTGCAGCAGCATTAATTGAGCAAAAATTTGATTGCTGGGTTATGAATGTGGTTCCAGTTAGTGGGTTCAATACCTTGCCTCTTATTTACGACCGCGGACTAATAGGAGTTATGCATGATTGGTAATATTCTTGATTCTTCCTTGAAACTAACTGATTATAATTGATCAGATTGTGTGATAGTTACACAATACATTACAGTGGGCATGTATTCTCTCAAAATGCTTGGACCCTCACTTCAGCCATCTCCTCCATAAGACAAGTACTTGACATGATGAATTTTTTCTGGTTTTTGGTGGAATGCATGTCTTGTATCTGTTTCAATGCTATTTCATCATATGCATTCATGTAATTGGATTGAGATCGTGAAGCTATCAGTGGTTGACCTTGATAATAACAAATTTCAGTATAGATGAATTATATGATGTTTTTCAGGTGTGAATCATTTGATACGTATCCAAGAACCTATGATCTATTGCATGCAGCTGGCCTCTTCTCTGTTGAGAGGAAAAGGTACACCACTCCTGATTTAAGAATTACCTAAGTATGGTGCATTCTTCATTTTATGGATTAACAATGAGTTGCATTTCCTTACTAGAAGTTTGGGTGTAATTTGGGAATTTGATTCTAGTTTTAGTTTGGTGGTTTTCTTACCTGATTTATCTCTTCATACCAGATGTAATATGTCTACTATCATGCTTGAGATGGACCGGATGCTCAGACCTGGTGGGCATGTATATATTCGTGACTCAATTGATGTCATGGATGAACTTCAAGAGATTGGAAAAGCTATGGGTTGGCATGTGACATTGCGTGAGACAGCCGAGGGACCTCATGCAAGTTACCGGATCTTGACGGCCGATAAGCGCCTTCTGCATGCTTAGAGCAATTGGATTCTCTTCCAGACTTCATCTGTTTTGGGGGAGACTGTAAAATTAAAATTAACAACATGGAGTCGTGTCTCTCCAATACCAAGATAAGAGAGCGAAGATGCTCTACCAAAAATTTATTGCACAGACGAAGAGATAAAAAAAAAATTAGAGAATTGTTTCATTTGTGTGTTTATATAGTGACATCTGATCCATTTTAGATTACGTCTTGTCTACTAATTATTTGGTAGGTGTAGACTTTGATATAATGAGAGATTGGGCAAGTGTTCGAGTAATTTAGCTGTAAAACACCAAGCTTGTAGATGCAATGTTCTTAAATTGGTATATTTGTAATATTTTTTTTCCTCACCTGTGTTGATCGAGAATTACGCCTGAAGCTCAATTCTTGGCCCCCTCTCAATACAAATATTTTTGGAAAATGGCACTTGGACCCAAATATTTTTGGGAAAGACGTGTGCTGAGTGGTAGGACGCCGTGTATAAGTTTTTCTTATAATTTTTAGACGGGTGGGGAACCTATTAAATTCTTTATTAAATATTTTTTAATTAAATTTTTTATTGGAAAAATATAATTTTTATTGCCTATTTTTTGGTTAAAATTTAATAATCTACTTATTTCATAATTTTTGATAAAAATAGTATTTGATTAAATTTTAAAAGTTGTTTATTTCATTTTCTTTAAAAGTTGCTTAATTTTATAATTTTTTTCATTTTAATTGTAACTTTTAAAAGTAGGTAGAAATTTATTTTTTATAAACAACTTATTAAATAAGTCACTATTCATTTTCAAAGTTATTATTTTAACGTTAATATTTTAATAGTTTTGACAACATTGCAATATTGCACAATTATGTGAGGCAAGCACAATGTGATCTTAATTTTGACAACATTGAAAATAATTCTAATTCAATCTTTAATAGATGAATAAAAAAAGATAATGACACTCAATAAGAGTATCACAATATCGATGGCTATGAATCACAAGAACAAAAAAATTTGAGAAATATTATTACAACAAGTATAATATGAATGCAATGTATATTATTTTTCATTTTATTTGAATTATGTATTAGTATGAGTTTTTATCATATTATATGTAGCAAATTATGAAGTTTATTGGATTTTATTTACTTGAGCTTTTTTTTTTCACTTTATGTAATTTTATGTGTTTTTAAAAGAAAAAAGGCATGTTTGAATCATTTATTAAACATTTTCTAAAAAGTAAAAAGTAATTTAAACTTATATATATTTTTATAATACTTTCATAATAATATTTACCAAATGCTCATACTCTATTTATCAAACTCACAACAGTCACAAACAACACAATTTACGGAACATTAAACTGCTTTTTTAATTAACATCTTATTTTATCTGCACAGAATAAATGTCTTATTTAATCAACTACTGCAATCCCAAACTGACCTTTTATTTTCTCTCTCTCTCTCTTTATCTCCTTTCCTTATCAATATTTATCATGATATATAAGTAAATATTACATTTATGTAAACAAAAGAAATTGTTCAAAAATTAACAAATTCAACCATATTGTAATATAAACAAAATGAAAGGATCAATACCCATCATGTAAAAATTTAAAAAGTATATATATAAGTTTTTGTTCCACTTTTAATCTATTAGAATTTTTTTAAATAAATCACAAAAGCACAAACTCTAAATGTTAATAACAGGTCAGTATTGTTAATGTTATAGTGAAAAGTAAGAAAAAAGATAAATTTGATTAGGCGAGAAAGAATGAAAAAAGAAATATTGAAAGAGAGAAACTACTTTAGGTATTGACTATTATTATAGTAAAAAGAGAAATTAGTTGATTAATATTAATTTTGTAATTTTAGATAAATTAGTTAATTGACATGTGATTTTTGAGAATTAATGAATTAAAAGATAAAAACTTGTTTAGTTCTTATATTTTGAGGTTAGTGCATGGTTAATCCTTATATTTTTAAAGGTACCTCAAACCATCTCTTATATTAAATTATTGACACTCTTACCATTACGTTTTGACTTGTTTTTGCAATATGTCTCTCTTCCAATAATTTTTTTATATTAAGAAAATAAAAAAAATTATCAATTTATCCCAAAAAAATAAAATAGAAACAAAAAGAATATATATTAATTTGTATAGATAACTATGTTGAGAATTTAATATATTAATTTTTTTTATTAATATCCACAAAATTGGAAATTTAATTATTTCTTACAAGTTACAATATTAATTTTTTGGTCACATGTGAGCTTCTACAAAAATTAATATGCATTCTTTTTGTTCTTATTTTATTTTTAGGGGTTTAAATTAGTAATTTAATTTTTACTAATGACAAAAAAAGTTATCGGAAGATGATAATATTGTAAAAGTAAGTCAAAAGGAACGAAAGGTAACGGCAGAAATGTTACTAGTTTAAGAGTAGAGATGTTTTGAAGTACAAGAACTGAACAAACACTAATTTGATAATATAAAGATTAAACAATCTTTCACTCTAATTAAAATAATAAGTTATATTTTGATAACTATTTTAATTAAAAAAGTGATTATTAAAAGAAGATTAATGCATTCAAATAGCTCAACCTTACTCTTTTTAGACTTTCTTTTTTTTTTTTAAGTGATAATGAGTTTCCTTTTGCGAACGAGAGCTATAAAGGGGCATTTTTAAAAGTGATGCTGGGTATTGTGAGGGACGAGAGAAGGACGATAGAAACGACATTCTCTCTTGCTATTTCTTCACTCGTTCCTTTCACTCATTAAATATTAAAAATAAATAAATAAAAAAATGACGTGAAATCCAGCTTTCACTTTCCTCACTCTTTCACTTTCCTTCTCACGCAGGCTCACTTTCACTTTCCTCGGTTCTCACACAGACTTCGCTTTCAGGCTTCATTTTCACTTTCTTCTTCCTCAGCTTTCACTTTCCTCTCTCTCTCACGCAGGCTTCACTATTCACTTTCCTCTCTCACGCAAATCACGGCCTCCCTCTCCAGCCCGAGCAACTGTTCACGACCTCCTCCCTCTCTAGCCAGCAACCGGTCACGGCCTCCTCCTTCTCCAGCCAGCAAGTAGTATTCTTGTTAATTTCTTATTAGAAATACAAATACCATTTCTATATTAGAAGGGCACAATTGTCTGTTTCCAATCACGTGATGCAGTTAACACAAAAAATAAGAAATTTTGTTAATAAAGAAGTAATGTAAGATTTATTCTGTTAATTAGCGATGCTTTTTTGTTATAGATACGTATTGTTGATTCCACATGTCTTCAAAAATAAATTCATGAAAAGACAAAGAATAACAAACAGATTCACTTTCAACCAAGCATTCCTAAAATATCGTAATAACAACACGGCAAACAACATTAGAAGAGCACGGTAAGTTTTTTCGTCTCTAAATTCTTTCATCGTATTTTCTATTCATTTTCCGTATTTCATACATGCGACGACTGTCACGAGGACACGGGTGCATTCATCATGACAGTGGGAGCAAGTTAGTAACATGAACTATGAGAATGCTATAATCACTTCTAGGAGGCGAAACACCTAGCACATAAATAGTCTGGTTGGTATTGAGATTCTAAATTTGAAATAGGAAAATTTCAACACCCATTGATACATTATGTTGAGTTAATACTATGAAATTGAGCAACACGAAAGTAGTATACACTAGTGTTCCTAGGCAATAATTAATTAATAATTAATATTCCCATGGCACTAGGTGTTCCATATACTGCAGTGTCTTCAACTTTCATCGGTTTTAGTTCAGTTGTATAAATCATCATCATCAGCAGCAGCAGTGGCAGAAGAGAATGGATCTGCAGCCCCAGTGACGGCACTCTCGGTTGCTGGCTGGAGAGAGAAGCAGTGAGCGGTTGCTGGCTGGAGAGGGAAGCCGGAAGCCGGAAGCCGTGAGCGGTTGCTGGTGATTTGCGTGAGAGAGGAGCGTGAGGGAGAGAGGATGTCGACCAGTTGAGAAGATGGTGATATTTGCGTGAGGAGGTGATGGTGATTTACGTGAAGGAGAGAGGAAAGTGAGGGCCGGAGATAAGTTGAAAAGATTTACCTCTGCACAAACCGATAAACACTCATTCTTTATTTATTTATTTATTTATTATTTTAATATTTTAACAAGTGAAAAGCAAAACGACAGCAACTGCTGCCAAATGTTGAAGGTCAACTTATATATTAAAACAAATCTTGGGTCCGGATGATGATATTATGAATTTATGATCGTGAGTTGAATATACTACAGAAACCCGGAGTGTTGGGTATCACGTTAAAGATTGAAATCGTGCAGCCCACCCAGGTACTTCCATCCTCGCACGTTATGGCCCAGGCTCGCAGAGAAATAAAATGAATAAACCTTTAATTCGTATAAAAAGGCCATGGAGGTACGTAGCTCAAGCTATTAGCTCAATATAGATCCTTCCACCTTTCCTCTTATGTTATAACTCCGTCATGGCTCTTAGCCGTTTCTTCTTCACAACCTCTTTGCTTATTCTCTTGTCATTTCAAATCCTTGCTTCTGCTAATTATGATTACAGTTATAGCTCCAAGCTGGATGTTAATAAGCCAGGGTCTGAGTACCATACTTACAGCCTCCAGGTAAATGCTGACAAATCAAAATCAGAAGATGAATCCCAGAAAGGAGAATATGGTTCTGGATTAACACCGGAGGATTACAAGTCAAAGCCTGAAAATGGTGAATACAACACTAAGCCAGATGTTGACAAATCGAAGTCCAAAGATGAGTCCAAGCCCGAGAATTATGGTTATGGATCCGCACCGGAGGAAGATGAGGAAAAAGAATATGACGAAGTGGAAGCATACCTTGACGAATCCCAGTCTGAAGAGAAATCCAAGCAAGAGGTTAATGGCTATGGCTATAAACCAGACAATCGCGGGTCAGAGTCTAAGGGTAATGAGTATAGACCTCGGCCGGATGCTGACAAATCGAAGCCAGACGAGAAACCCAAGTCGGAGAATCACAATTACGGAGCCAAACCAGACTCTGACAAGTCAAAGGCCGAGGATAATCATGAATACGACGCTAAGCCAGATGCTGACAAATCGAAGCCAGAAAAGAAACCTACGTCGGAGAATTATGACTACGGCTCCAAACCAATCGTTAACAAGTCAAAGCCCGAGGAGAATGGATATAGCCCTAGCCCTAAGCCAGATACTGACAAATCGAAGTCAGAAGATAAACCCGAGTCGGAGAAATACGGTTACGGGCCTTACGGCTCCAATCCAGACACTAACAAGTCAAAGTCCGAGGATAAGCCAGAAGAGAAACCCAAGTCGGAGAATTATGACTATGGCTCCAAAACGGACACAGAAAAGTCAAAGCCTGAGCAGGATAAGTACGTCTCTGAGCTAGACTTTGAGAAATCCAAGTACGAAGAAAAATCCAAACCAGTTGATTATGGCCGTGGCTCCAAACCAGAGACTAACAAGGAGAATGAACGCCACTCTAAGCCACAGGTAGAAGATAAACCCAAGTCCGAGAATTATGGCTATGACTCCAAACCAGACACTGACAAGTCAAAGTCCGAGGATAGTGAATACAACTCTAAGCCAAATGTTGATAAATCGAAGAAGTCCGAAGAGCAATCCAAGTCAGTAGATACTAGCTATGGGACCAAGCCAGATGCCGAAAGATCGAAGCCCGACAATAATGACTTTAGCAGCACCATTCCAGGAGATACCGAAAAGTTACTGCCGATTGGTATCCAAGGACTTGTTCTATGTAAATCCGGTTCCAAATACTTTCCAATTCAAGGTACGCATGGTTCCCTTTTTTTTATTTTTTTTCCTTTTTTTTCAAATTTTCTTCCCATAAGCATCGTGAATCTATTATATCTGACATCTTGTTATTTTCCTTTTGCACTAATTTATTTGATCACATGTACAGGGGCTGTAGCAAGAGTAACGTGTGAAGCAGTTGATGAAAATGGGTACGGATCAAAATCTTTCTTCAATTGCAGAGGCACAACTGATGCCAAAGGTTACTTCCTAGCTACATTAATGTCTCCATTACATCTCCAAGACAACTTGAAGATTAAAGAGTGCAAGGCTTTCTTGGAAAAGTCTCCATTGGAAACCTGTAAAATTCCTTCAGATGTTAACAAGGGAATTTCTGGGGCTGTCCTTGCTTCTTACCAGATCCTGCATGAGAAGAAGATGAAGCTTTACTCAGCAAGGCCTTTCTTCTTCACTTCATCAACCCCTGTTGGCTACTAATTAAATTAATTCTCTTCTTTGTTGAGCATATTANATTGATTACTTAATACAAATTAACTTTTAGTAATTTCTTGCTCCATATAATAGATTAATGTCAAATAAATAAATTTAAAAAAAAGATTACCAAACACAAAAGTTGTACGCTTTTTTATTATTTGCTGAGCAATTAAGTAGCAGGATATATATTTTTTTAATTCATTATTCGAAAGTAATTTGTTTCTTGGATGCAAATTTCCAGAGTTTTTGATTCTCTTTGTGATTGGTTTATGGCCTTTTATGCATATATACATGGCATATTGGAATCAATTGAAAATTAAATGAAGTCTTAATGAATCAACCTAGGGCTACTGATGAGCAAAAGGATATTAGAGTTGAATGATCTGCTTCGTCTGTAATTATTGATGAGCAACAACAAAGTCTAAAATTTTTGGATGTCACGTCGCCACACATAACTATGAAAGCCTTCCTCTCATGAGAGCCCAATAATTCAAGTCTCGCATTTTAAACCCAGCTGAAAATCAATCGTAAGCTTTGCCGAGTTACTCATACATTGGGGATCATCCATGCATATGGTGGCAGCTTATGACATGCATATCTATTTAATTGTCTGCTTCTCTTGTAATTAATGGCTATATATCACCACCTGCATCCTTTTCAATATTTGCTTCTTTGATTCTCTTGTCATTTGCTAATCCTTGCCTGTTGCCTCTGCAAGTGTTTATAGTTTACAATTCCAATCCTAAAACTGGAAAATCAAATCCTGAAGGCTATGCTCACAGTCCCAAAACGAAAAACAAAACCTACTCATAATGGTCTGGTTTCCAAATCAAAACCTGAGGATGCCGCTTCTGGATACCACCTTGATAAATCCAAATCCGAGACTGAACACCCTGTTTCTATTGAGGGTCTTGTATTATGTAGATCCGGCCTTAAATACTATCCAATCCGAGGTACGTCTACAACCTATGAGAAAGAGACATATTCTAGTGTATCTAAATGGACGCCCTCATTTTTTTTTTATACTGATACGTTTTTAAATCTTATAATTTTCAATAAAATTAAATTTTAATACTATTAAATTGCACAACTTTATAATACATCAGAAAATAATTTTATTAAATCACATGATTTAATAGTGTTTATATTAAAAATAATAATAATAAGGGCACCTGCATTAGAGAATGATTATATATATGTGTGTGTATCCAACATGACTATTATTCTTTTGAGACTCCATTGGTGCTTCTGCATTAATTAATTTGTTTGAATATAGGAGCTGTGGTAAGAATTACTTATTTGTCTAGCAGTTGATGAGCATGGCCACTGGAAAAAATCTCAGTTACCACCTAAAAAAGTTGTCTCCTTTATAGATCACACAGACAGCTTGAAACTTAAAAGAGTGCAAGGCATTTTGTGATTACTCTTCTTTTGAAACTGATCTTATCATCCTGAATATCTCAGGAAAAAAAAATTATGTTATATACATTGCTCAGAAATAAACACACGAACACAGTCTCTTGTCAATCTCAACTAATAATTAATTATAAACTTTTGTGTATAAAAAAGACCGAGGGAAATCTTAGGTGCAACTGTGGCACCATGACACAGTTGCATCTAGCCGTTGTATGTCAGTAGACCTTATTAATTTAACTACATCTAACGATTAGAAGTAATTATAGCACGATGTCACAATTGCACCGTAGCCTAATCCAAAAGACTGAAGTTTAATTATGTTTCAAGAAAGTCAATGCCCCCATGGAATGAATTTGACCCTTTATCTATGATTTTACATTTTACTTTTTCTTTTATGTAGATTGAATTTTACATACTAAAAGATCTCTTCCCAAAAGTATTCAATAATAAAAAATAAAGTAATACTACTTATTCTTACTAACAAATTACCACAAAATCTTAATGTTAAGCTATGGAATCATCAGTTTTGTATATGTATATATAAAATTGATTTGTTAATTGTATTAATATCGTGTGGGGAGCGTAGTATCTCAACTGCCAAACACCGTCCGTTTTACCTATAAATATCGAGTCCATAACCACACTCGATCGAAACCCCTCTTCTCTTCATTACTCTTCCGCTCTGTGTTAAGATCACAGCCATCATCGCCACCGCGCAAGAAATTCAATTCCAAATTTAGCCCTAAGAACCGTCCGATATTACACATACGAAAATTTTATTTTTCTTTTCGCGGGCTTCAATTCAGTTCCTTGAATCGCGAGTTTCCCCATCTCCGTAATCAAAGAATTAGGGCACAGATTTGTAAAACCCCGGATCTGCCCTTTTGAATTTCAATGAAATCATGGGCAATTCGGAGAAAGATTCGACGTCGAAGTCAATTAACGAGACGGTGAACGGGTCCCACCATTTCACGGTAAAAGGTTACTCCCTGGCGAAGGGAATGGGCCCTGGCAAGTGCTTATCGAGCGACGTTTTTACCGTGGGCGGTTACGATTGGGCGATTTACTTTTACCCCGACGGCAAGAACCCGGAAGATGGGGCTTTGTATGTTTCGGTGTTTATTGCGTTGGCGAGTGAAGGAACGGACGTGAGGGCGCTGTTTGAGTTGACTTTGGTTGACCAAAGTGGGAAAGGAAAGCATAAAGTTCATAGTCATTTTGATCGAGCGTTAGAGAGTGGCCCGTACACCTTGAAGTATCGTGGAAGCATGTGGTAATTCTTTTATTAACTTCTTTTTATTCTTATGACAATAAATTTTGAATTTTTAGTGGTTTATGGTGCATCTGGTCTATTTGTTTGGTTGTTTTTGCAACTACCGATGATGGGTCTCTTTTTCGTTTTGGCTTTTCTTGATTGCTTCATGTCAGTAGAAATGGAATTTTATAGGCAGAGAGCAGAGTAGTAGTATGAGGAGTGCATTTGTGCAGAAGTAGGATGAATTTTGATGAACAGTGGCGAAAGCAACTGCGGCTTTGAGCTTTATGCGATTGCATAGTAGTTATCTATTTTCTGTGTATTTTTGTTGAATTCTTCTTTATCTGTCATTGTGGATGGATTTTTCATGACTAGAGGCACCGGAAAAAGTCTGCTTTCTCGACAGCTTATAGATGCTTCAGTGTGTCAGTTTAAGTAGGGTATGCATTACCAAAATTTTACTGTTCTAGTAACTGCTAAGATTCAGTGACACAGTTTATTGCTTTTGTGTATCAGTTCGGATTTTTCATCATCAAGTTTGGTGTTTTTGCACACTTACCAAAATCTATGTCTCTGTATTCTGTTTTCTTCATTTTGCTTCTTGAATGCATTTCAGGGGCTATAAGCGCTTCTTTAAAAGAACATCTCTGGAGACTTCTGATTATATTAAGGATGATTGTCTTCTCATCAACTGCACTGTTGGAGTTGTTAGAAACCGCCTTGAGGGACCAAAACAGTATTCCATACCAGTGCCACCGTCAGACATGGGCCAGGGTCTTAAGGATTTGCTAGAGTCTGAAATTGGATGTGACATAGTTTTTGAGGTTGGTGATGAAACATTTAAAGCTCATAAACTGATACTTGCTGCTCGCTCTCCTGTTTTCAGAGCCCAATTCTATGGGCTTGTTGGAGATCGTAACTTGGATAAAGTAGTTGTGAAGGACGTTGAACCCTCAATCTTCAAGGTAATGCTTCTGTTTTCTTCTTACTCAGCATTCATCAGCACATGGAAGAGGATTGACAAAAACGCATGTGTATATATGCACTAAAGAAAACCTTTATTTCTATGTGCGTTGAGAGAAAAAAGAAAACCATCATTTACAATTGTGTCTCAAGAGAATAAAGATTTATTTCTATGTGTGCGTGTGTGCGAGTGTTTAAAATTTAACGATCTACCATAACTTGTGTTGGTTTGTGACCAAGATGCTGTGGTGAATTTGAAGGGTTCTTAATTACGAGTAATAAGAGAATGTTATGAAAGGAATGCAGTTTTTCTGCAAATAGTGTATTCTTGGACAACAGTAACAAATGGGATGGTGTTTGAAGAGGGATTATGATTCCAATATGCATTTATTTTCATGCATGCAGTTCTCATATTCCAGCATAACCACTATTTAGGCTTTGTAAAATTTTGAATCGTGAGTAAAAACCATTTTAAAAAAAAAAAAAAAAAACTCTAGACTTAGAGAGGGAACCTGTTAACTGTAGATCACTCAATTGTATGGTCAAGGCATCCTAAAACTAACAATAAAGGCACGGATGTAGATTTGTTCTTATATGTACAATTTATATTTGTGGTATCTTGCATTTGCTTGTAATCTTTTTAAATGCTTCTTAGTCTGTAATTTTTGTAGCTTAATTGTTTGAGAGTCATACTTCTATAAATGCTTAACTGTTAACTCCCTTGTTTTTCTAAGTTACCATACACCCCACCCAACCCCAAACTAAACTTATACCCCTTTGAATTGTAACCCTTTGATCTGTTACTTTTATTGCAAGAGGTTAAACCAAATAGGCTATACTTCTCTTTTTCACTTTTAGATGGGTGTGTATAACTTGGCACTTTATCTGCATATTCAGTAGTGATCGTTCTGTGAATATCTGACTGTAAGCTTTTATTTAGGCAAATTTGCTTATGTCATGAGCAGACACTTTTAACTTAAATGGGCCATTCTGTTATTCCAGGCAATGCTCCTGTTTATATACACCGATAAATTTCCTGATGTATATGAAATTACTGGCACAACATCAATGTGCACAACAACCAACATGGTACAGCATCTACTGGCTGCAGCTGATCTTTATAATGTAGATCGATTGAAATTGTTGTGTGAATCAAAATTATGTGAAGAACTAAATGCTGAGACAGTGGCCACAACACTCGCACTGGCAGAGCAACATCAGTGTCCCCAGCTTAAGGCTATCTGCTTGAAGTTTGCTGCAACTCCGGCGAACTTGGGAGGTGCGTGTTGTTCGTAGATATTGAGCAGTACAAATTTCAGGTCATACCTGCTTCTGTTTTTATTGTTTAGTCTGTTGAAGTTTGCCGGATGCTTTCCCCTGTTGCCTTGTGTACATAATTCACTAGAGATGCTCAAAGATTCTAAATTCTTAGTTAATGTGATTGTTTAGATCTTTTCTGAAAATAATTTGTCTGTTTTGCACCATGCTTCCTAGATCTTGAAATAAGAGCACTCTCTCTCACTTTTGAGATATCCCACTCCTCCATATTCCTTCAGTTCTAGAAACAGTTTCTGATGTTATAATGGGGAAGGATAGAAGGTGTTCCTATTGAAGATTTTGACTTAAAAGGTTATTACAAGGTCAGGCATGCGAGTTTAGATTTTCATATTCAGCTCTTAATCTCCTGCACCTGGTTGGAATTAGATACCCTTTAAGGAATATGGTTTCCAATAGAGTAAGTAGCATCGGTCTTCAATTGAATCCACTAGAATTTTTCTAGTTTTATAGCTTAGAATAGAAACAGTACCCAAGCGGAGTACTTTGTATTTTAACAAGTTTTCCATATTCATTTGTTGATTGTTGTCCTTTTTTTTGTTAAAGAGCATGAAATCTAGGAAGAGCACAGCTCAAGTACTATCTATGTGAACATCTAAAAGTATCAAAATTTCTGATTGTGCAATTAACAGCTGTCAAAACTATGACATTCCTTTGTGTTGCAGTGATAATGCAGTCAGAAGGGTTCAAGCACTTGGAGGAGAGCTGCCCATCACTGTTGTCCGAGCTCCTAAAGACATTGGCTTCAGGTGATGACACCTCAAGTCTGTCATCAAATAGGAAAAGAAGTGGCAGCAGTATATATGCACTAGATCTAGCTGGAGATGGGGCAGCAGCAGAGTCAGCAAATCCCAATGGCAGGCGTGTACGAAGGCGGTTTTAGACCTTTTATCTCTTCCAAAATACTACAATGCTTAAAAGGTTTGAGTTGTTTGGCTGACACAGTCCCAAGTTATACTCTCCGTGTTAAATATTAGGAAGTGCTCATGGTGTTGCCTGTCCTTAGGTTTTTCACATAAAAGTAGTTATGTTGCCTGTCCCTAGATCTTTCATATAAAAGTAGTTATCCGCTGTCCCTCTTTCCCTCACTCCCTCTCTCATCTATACAATTTTGTAAATGTGAAACTGAACAACTCTCTTTCCCGTATGTCTTTTAAATATTAAATATTTGATGCCATCAAGTTAATAGATACTCTTCCTTGCCTTTGCCAGTTTAGTTTTATTTGATATTACGCCGTGGAGAATGTTCGCAGTTCCCTTGCTTGAGTATGTCTTACGCTGAATGGACAGAATCACTTGATCATATACATAGCTCACCATCTCTCAAATGGCAAGAATTCTTTTGTTCTTCCGTGAGACAACTTTGAAATCAATTAATAATCCCCATTTGTTATGGAAAATCGTTAACAGAAGTTTTACAGCACTGGACTTATAGAGTAAGGTAACAATGAATAACAGAGGAACACGATTGGATTAATGGAACCTCAATACAACCGCGTGACTTCTCCTGGCAAATGACTACATTGGATGGTTCGAGTTGACTAACATCGAAATATACACAAGGGACAAAATCATGTTGTGCATATTAGTGTTATTCATATTTCAATATACCTAATCACGGCGAGCCCTCACCATGAATAAATGAAGAGGAAGCACACATGAATACATGTACAAGCTACTGTATCAAATATATGCAAACGACCAATATACCAATCAATCAGACTGCTAATCTAACAAAACTGTTGCAGACGCCTTAAAATAGGTAGATGCTCAAGTAGGGGGCACAGCAAGAAGTAGGGTATGCCACCAGCCACATGCCACGTTCCTAGGTACACAACCATCGATAGTAACTTGAGATGGAATGTTGCGATCAATGACATCACCCAAGCCAAGCTGTTTCATGCACTCAGAAATTTACGAAGTTTAGTTACTTGTGACATTGTAAAGCTACACAAAATTTAATTAAAATGGCTTCAAAATACCATAGAGATCACGTCATTTGTGATAAAAACAGAGAAATGAAATGATCTAGTATCACTGGGTGTTGATCTGCCCTCAAATGAACTAATTGACCAGTACAAGGTAAAATACCTGGCCATACTTGTTCCATCCCCAGCAGAACACTTTTCCATCATCTTCAAGCAGCAGAGAGCAAAGAGTCAGCCAATTACAGCTTTATTAATAAAAGAGTAGACAACTAAGAGGCAAAACATATACAAGTTTGAATCATCACAACTTTCGACGTTGGTTTTATAGCTTGGAAAGAAAGAAAAGCAGATTTGGAAGATTCACAAATGCTCTACCAGCATACCTGCAATTACAGCAGTGTGACGAGCCCCGCAAGAGACACTTTTTGAATGTACATTTTCCAAACTTGGAGCATCCAACAGCCTGGGGAGAGTCTGATTTAGAAATTCAATAAATACTAACGTTAATGGCACAAATTTCATTGCAGTTGACAATCTTCTCAAAATTCAACTTATGAGGGAGTTGAAGAAGAGGTTTGAGTCTTCTGCCTTGTGTTAAATTTGCACATTCAATTCTAGTATATTATATACTAAAAATACTGTTGCCTAATTGGACTAGTTTCTATAATGGGACTATCATCAAACTTGCATATCATGATTTGGCTAAGGAGAACATGCCAGCTGATAGGTCGATACATTTGACTGTATTAATAGTGGAAAGTAAACAACTATACCTCTGCTTGATCACCACCAGTTCCCAATTGCCCAAATTGATTCCCACCAAAAGCATACACGTCACCATCGCTGGAAATGCAAATGGTGTGCCATAGTCCTGCAGCCACTCCCTCGATCTGGATGCCCAGTAGTGAAGATACACAATTCGGGCTTAACTCATCATCTGTACTTCCTTGCCCACACTTGATAAAAATGCAGAAAAAATTAAAAACATTTTATTCACTGTAATAAAAGAAAAAGATAATATTGAAAAAGAAACAGAGTCAACTATCCCTTGTTACAGTGAACTTCATCTTGAACATCTACTGTGCTTTTTTCTCCACCAAAATCTACTTTACCTACAAATGGATCCTGAAAAACAGTTAAAAGGAGAAATTCGGGGCAGTCTCACGTGTGGGAAGATGATTATAAAGTTGAACACCATCTAAAATTGTAGAACACATGGTTCAGATGTAATATTCTTTGGTAAATAAGTGCACAACTTAGATTTTGCAATCAATAATTCCTAAGCGCACAAGCATGGAATGATATAGAACTCTGAGATTGGACTAATCAAGAAGAAACTGATTCAAACGGCTCCCTTAATTATTAATGGTTGCTAAGTAAGGAATTTTCCAGAAACAAACTAGTTTGTGCAGGAAACTTATTGACACCAGCTATTTAAAATCAGGAGACTAAGAGGACTACACCCAAGAGGAATACCCGACATTATCAAGACAAAAGAGGAGGTGAAGAGATCTACCAAAACTTCCAAAATCCAAACTCCATTGCCCTCTCTATATTTTTTTCTGATTAACTTACTGCTCCTTAAGACAGAAGACTAAGATAGTGAATAGAAGATTTTGCCTTCTGCTTTTCCAGTTTTGCTTTCTTAATTAGAGAAAAACAAAACTGACTTTCACAATGAGACCCCGATCTCCACCCAAAACATGCCCAGCCATGTCTAGGCGAAGATTCACAACTTAAGAAAAGACAACCAAATTATCATAAAAGAGAAAAAAACAATTAAAAATAAATCACACCAAAGGAAAGAAGCAATGAATGCTACTAGGCGATTACTTACCTGTCCATAGAGCCCCCAACCAAAAGTAAGTAGTGCTCCAGCATCTGTTAGTGGCAAAAATTATTTATGAATTAATGATATGAAAACATGTAGAAGTTAACCACAAATAAAGCTAGTAGATTGAGTTACCTAGAAAGTGCAAAGGAGACAAAAGCAAAGAGGCAAGTTGGAAAATTTTATGCTAAATTAAAAATGTCACTAAGCACAGATGCTGAAGTTTGAATGCCTAAAGTTGTAAATCAAACTGTCCATTGAAATAATCCTGAGCAAACTTAGTTTGTTCTTCATATTCAACCAGTTAGAAAGAGCACCATCAAAACATACCGGTGATTACTGCACTATGCCGCCCTCCACAGGCAATCCCCTTCACATAGTTTCCAGGAACTCTAAAACCCGGTCCCTCAGAATTCACGCTTCCCCGAGAAAGTGCTGCAGATCTATCTTTCCCATAGGAGGACTCGATACAAGGTATAGGATGTGGAGAGGACACCATTCGTATTCGGGAACCCAAGCCTAGCTGTCCCTCACCGCCATAGCCCCAACCCCAGACCTGTCCTACATCTGAAAGTTCAGCAGAATTAGGATACATAAACCATACCCACAGGTCTGACACCAGATCAACCTATGATCTGTGATCACAGTGCAGAGAAGTAGTCAATAAAGTTGCTTTAAAAAGACTTACCTGACAAAGCTAAAGTATGTCTTCCACCGGCAGCTACAGTGGCTATCCTGACGCCTGGATTCAGAGTTACTAGACATGGCAAAGCTGAGAGATTTTCATCACCAGAAGATGAACTTTCAGCAGTTTGTTTTGCCAATGATATTCTCCTCCGTTTTGAACCTTCCTCTCCACTTCCTCTACCATCAGTACCAGACGAGGTTCCACCACTTGATCTTGAGACTTGAGAACGCGGGCTTACTGCAATAGTATGATCCTTCATCACGTAAGTCTGCAGCAAATAAAATCTATCCTGTGTAGTCCGTTCTCTTAATAATTTTGCCAAACTTGAATTTACCTTGCTCCGTCAAGAATGAACTTTGTCTTTCAAACACATCCTTATCTAAACCTGTCCCTGTAGATAGATCTCCGAAGACCCTCCCTGAAGGAACACACTCTTTCCATCCCCATGTATAAACTTCTCCACCCTCTGGAAAAAGACAGACAGAAGGCAACCACATTTAGATTTATTTACCTTCTCTTTGCTAACCCAAAAAATTCATTGCTTCCGGCTGTGTATAGCATAACATAATTTTACATACCTGTAACTGCAACACAGTGTGCCCAACCTGCAGCAGCTTTTACTATAGAGGCTTCAGTTGGGAGAGGGAAAGGCTCGGGAATTTCCTTAACAATCAAATTACCAAGAAATATAAGTTAATTCTGCAAATAAATGTTTGAAAATAGTAATGAACTAGCTGTACTATGTGGTGCTGCACTACCCCATGCTTCCCGGATGTCACATAGCTTTGACCTAGGTCATCTGTAGAACCCCAAGTAATGAGCTTTCCGGAGTCTGATTGAAAGAGAGACGTAAGTAAAGAAAGAAAAAGTACTACCATTTCTAAAATCAATTAATAAAATAAAAATTAACCGGGCAAAAACATGCTAGAATTCATATTTCTTGACCAAGACACGTGTAAAATAAGCTTTTGAGCGTAACAATAATTCAACACTGAATTGGAATCAAATGAAAGCTAGTATGAAAGTAATTAAATGACCTACTTAGGGCGGCTGAAATTCGAAGTTTTATCTTTGAAAAAAAATTCAGCAAAAGAAGGAAAAAAAAATAAACAACATGTAAATGCAACCCCAACTGTTTGGCTACCTAGAAAACGCAAGAAAATAACCAAAATTAAACATAAATTGAGAAAAAAATTGATTGTTTTGAAGCCAGCACAACATGAAAGAAGATAAGAACAGCAGCTAATTTTTCCACATTTCCTCAGCAACAAGCAACCGAAAAAAAAAATGCAATTAAAAAAACAAATAAATTTTCCTAATCGAAAGTAACGAAAACAAACAGTTTTTTTTTTTTAAGAACCAAAAAAAAAAGTCTAAAAAAATTAGAAAGTCAGAGATTAAAAAGAGCACCAGAAATGGCCATGGCGAATCCGCAACCGCCACCGCAAACATCCCTCCAGGCGGACCCAACAGTAAGCGGCAATCTGACGACGAGCGGGGATAGAATCGGCGACCGCTGCGGCAACGCTCCGGGAAGATAGCCCCACATGAACACAACTCTCTCCATTTTCTCTTCTTGCCCTTCCCCATTCATCTCGGAAATGAAGAGAAGGAATGTAATGAAGTTTGAGATTTTGTTGCCAATGCTCTCTGTTTTTTTCTTTTTTCAGTTGTTTGTTTTCTGTTCCTGTGCTTCGACTTCGAGTTAGGTGAACTTCTAAAGAGTCTGCAGACAAATAGAAAAGTGCTCTGCTACTGCCTGCCCTAAAGCGTATCATTTTCAGGAGAATGGGGGTGCCACGCCGGATACTGACGTGGAAATTATTACACGTGGCTTGATGTCGTCCGCTAGATCCCTCAGTGAATGCTAGCCAGGAGCNTAACAAGTTTTCCATATTCATTTGTTGATTGTTGTCCTTTTTTTTGTTAAAGAGCATGAAATCTAGGAAGAGCACAGCTCAAGTACTATCTATGTGAACATCTAAAAGTATCAAAATTTCTGATTGTGCAATTAACAGCTGTCAAAACTATGACATTCCTTTGTGTTGCAGTGATAATGCAGTCAGAAGGGTTCAAGCACTTGGAGGAGAGCTGCCCATCACTGTTGTCCGAGCTCCTAAAGACATTGGCTTCAGGTGATGACACCTCAAGTCTGTCATCAAATAGGAAAAGAAGTGGCAGCAGTATATATGCACTAGATCTAGCTGGAGATGGGGCAGCAGCAGAGTCAGCAAATCCCAATGGCAGGCGTGTACGAAGGCGGTTTTAGACCTTTTATCTCTTCCAAAATACTACAATGCTTAAAAGGTTTGAGTTGTTTGGCTGACACAGTCCCAAGTTATACTCTCCGTGTTAAATATTAGGAAGTGCTCATGGTGTTGCCTGTCCTTAGGTTTTTCACATAAAAGTAGTTATGTTGCCTGTCCCTAGATCTTTCATATAAAAGTAGTTATCCGCTGTCCCTCTTTCCCTCACTCCCTCTCTCATCTATACAATTTTGTAAATGTGAAACTGAACAACTCTCTTTCCCGTATGTCTTTTAAATATTAAATATTTGATGCCATCAAGTTAATAGATACTCTTCCTTGCCTTTGCCAGTTTAGTTTTATTTGATATTACGCTGTGGAGAATGTTCGCAGTTCCCTTGCTTGAGTATGTCTTACGCTGAATGGACAGAATCACTTGATCATATACATAGCTCACCATCTCTCAAATGGCAAGAATTCTTTTGTTCTTCCGTGAGACAACTTTGAAATCAATTAATAATCCCCATTTGTTATGGAAAATCGTTAACAGAAGTTTTACAGCACTGGACTTATAGAGTAAGGTAACAATGAATAACAGAGGAACACGATTGGATTAATGGAACCTCAATACAACCGCGTGACTTCTCCTGGAAAATGACTACATTGGATGGTTCGAGTTGACTAACATCGAAATATACACAAGGGACAAAATCATGTTGTGCATATTAGTGTTATTCATATTTCAATATACCTAATCACGGCGAGCCCTCACCATGAATAAATGAAGAGGAAGCACACATGAATACATGTACAAGCTACTGTATCAAATATATGCAAACGACCAATATACCAATCAATCAGACTGCTAATCTAACAAAACTGTTGCAGACGCCTTAAAATAGGTAGATGCTCAAGTAGGGGGCACAGCAAGAAGTAGGGTATGCCACCAGCCACATGCCACGTTCCTAGGTACACAACCATCGATAGTAACTTGAGATGGAATGTTGCGATCAATGACATCACCCAAGCCAAGCTGTTTCATGCACTCAGAAATTTACGAAGTTTAGTTACTTGTGACATTGTAAAGCTACACAAAATTTAATTAAAATGGCTTCAAAATACCATAGAGATCACGTCATTTGTGATAAAAACAGAGAAATGAAATGATCTAGTATCACTGGGTGTTGATCTGCCCTCAAATGAACTAATTGACCAGTACAAGGTAAAATACCTGGCCATACTTGTTCCATCCCCAGCAGAACACTTTTCCATCATCTTCAAGCAGCAGAGAGCAAAGAGTCAGCCAATTACAGCTTTATTAATAAAAGAGTAGACAACTAAGAGGCAAAACATATACAAGTTTGAATCATCACAACTTTCGACGTTGGTTTTATAGCTTGGAAAGAAAGAAAAGCAGATTTGGAAGATTCACAAATGCTCTACCAGCATACCTGCAATTACAGCAGTGTGACGAGCCCCGCAAGAGACACTTTTTGAATGTACATTTTCCAAACTTGGAGCATCCAACAGCCTGGGGAGAGTCTGATTTAGAAATTCAATAAATACTAACGTTAATGGCACAAATTTCATTGCAGTTGACAATCTTCTCAAAATTCAACTTATGAGGGAGTTGAAGAAGAGGTTTGAGTCTTCTGCCTTGTGTTAAATTTGCACATTCAATTCTAGTATATTATATACTAAAAATACTGTTGCCTAATTGGACTAGTTTCTATAATGGGACTATCATCAAACTTGCATATCATGATTTGGCTAAGGAGAACATGCCAGCTGATAGGTCGATACATTTGACTGTATTAATAGTGGAAAGTAAACAACTATACCTCTGCTTGATCACCACCAGTTCCCAATTGCCCAAATTGATTCCCACCAAAAGCATACACGTCACCATCGCTGGAAATGCAAATGGTGTGCCATAGTCCTGCAGCCACTCCCTCGATCTGGATGCCCAGTAGTGAAGATACACAATTCGGGCTTAACTCATCATCTGTACTTCCTTGCCCACACTTGATAAAAATGCAGAAAAAATTAAAAACATTTTATTCACTGTAATAAAAGAAAAAGATAATATTGAAAAAGAAACAGAGTCAACTATCCCTTGTTACAGTGAACTTCATCTTGAACATCTACTGTGCTTTTTTCTCCACCAAAATCTACTTTACCTACAAATGGATCCTGAAAAACAGTTAAAAGGAGAAATTCGGGGCAGTCTCACGTGTGGGAAGATGATTATAAAGTTGAACACCATCTAAAATTGTAGAACACATGGTTCAGATGTAATATTCTTTGGTAAATAAGTGCACAACTTAGATTTTGCAATCAATAATTCCTAAGCGCACAAGCATGGAATGATATAGAACTCTGAGATTGGACTAATCAAGAAGAAACTGATTCAAACGGCTCCCTTAATTATTAATGGTTGCTAAGTAAGGAATTTTCCAGAAACAAACTAGTTTGTGCAGGAAACTTATTGACACCAGCTATTTAAAATCAGGAGACTAAGAGGACTACACCCAAGAGGAATACCCGACATTATCAAGACAAAAGAGGAGGTGAAGAGATCTACCAAAACTTCCAAAATCCAAACTCCATTGCCCTCTCTATATTTTTTTCTGATTAACTTACTGCTCCTTAAGACAGAAGACTAAGATAGTGAATAGAAGATTTTGCCTTCTGCTTTTCCAGTTTTGCTTTCTTAATTAGAGAAAAACAAAACTGACTTTCACAATGAGACCCCGATCTCCACCCAAAACATGCCCAGCCATGTCTAGGCGAAGATTCACAACTTAAGAAAAGACAACCAAATTATCATAAAAGAGAAAAAAACAATTAAAAATAAATCACACCAAAGGAAAGAAGCAATGAATGCTACTAGGCGATTACTTACCTGTCCATAGAGCCCCCAACCAAAAGTAAGTAGTGCTCCAGCATCTGTTAGTGGCAAAAATTATTTATGAATTAATGATATGAAAACATGTAGAAGTTAACCACAAATAAAGCTAGTAGATTGAGTTACCTAGAAAGTGCAAAGGAGACAAAAGCAAAGAGGCAAGTTGGAAAATTTTATGCTAAATTAAAAATGTCACTAAGCACAGATGCTGAAGTTTGAATGCCTAAAGTTGTAAATCAAACTGTCCATTGAAATAATCCTGAGCAAACTTAGTTTGTTCTTCATATTCAACCAGTTAGAAAGAGCACCATCAAAACATACCGGTGATTACTGCACTATGCCGCCCTCCACAGGCAATCCCCTTCACATAGTTTCCAGGAACTCTAAAACCCGGTCCCTCAGAATTCACGCTTCCCCGAGAAAGTGCTGCAGATCTATCTTTCCCATAGGAGGACTCGATACAAGGTATAGGATGTGGAGAGGACACCATTCGTATTCGGGAACCCAAGCCTAGCTGTCCCTCACCGCCATAGCCCCAACCCCAGACCTGTCCTACATCTGAAAGTTCAGCAGAATTAGGATACATAAACCATACCCACAGGTCTGACACCAGATCAACCTATGATCTGTGATCACAGTGCAGAGAAGTAGTCAATAAAGTTGCTTTAAAAAGACTTACCTGACAAAGCTAAAGTATGTCTTCCACCGGCAGCTACAGTGGCTATCCTGACGCCTGGATTCAGAGTTACTAGACATGGCAAAGCTGAGAGATTTTCATCACCAGAAGATGAACTTTCAGCAGTTTGTTTTGCCAATGATATTCTCCTCCGTTTTGAACCTTCCTCTCCACTTCCTCTACCATCAGTACCAGACGAGGTTCCACCACTTGATCTTGAGACTTGAGAACGCGGGCTTACTGCAATAGTATGATCCTTCATCACGTAAGTCTGCAGCAAATAAAATCTATCCTGTGTAGTCCGTTCTCTTAATAATTTTGCCAAGCTTGAATTTACCTTGCTCCGTCAAGAATGAACTTTGTCTTTCAAACACATCCTTATCTAAACCTGTCCCTGTAGATAGATCTCCGAAGACCCTCCCTGAAGGAACACACTCTTTCCATCCCCATGTATAAACTTCTCCACCCTCTGGAAAAAGACAGACAGAAGGCAACCACATTTAGATTTATTTACCTTCTCTTTGCTAACCCAAAAAATTCATTGCTTCCGGCTGTGTATAGCATAACATAATTTTACATACCTGTAACTGCAACACAGTGTGCCCAACCTGCAGCAGCTTTTACTATAGAGGCTTCAGTTGGGAGAGGGAAAGGCTCGGGAATTTCCTTAACAATCAAATTACCAAGAAATATAAGTTAATTCTGCAAATAAATGTTTGAAAATAGTAATGAACTAGCTGTACTATGTGGTGCTGCACTACCCCATGCTTCCCGGATGTCACATAGCTTTGACCTAGGTCATCTGTAGAACCCCAAGTAATGAGCTTTCCGGAGTCTGATTGAAAGAGAGACGTAAGTAAAGAAAGAAAAAGTACTACCATTTCTAAAATCAATTAATAAAATAAAAATTAACCGGGCAAAAACATGCTAGAATTCATATTTCTTGACCAAGACACGTGTAAAATAAGCTTTTGAGCGTAACAATAATTCAACACTGAATTGGAATCAAATGAAAGCTAGTATGAAAGTAATTAAATGACCTACTTAGGGCGGCTGAAATTCGAAGTTTTATCTTTGAAAAAAAATTCAGCAAAAGAAGGAAAAAAAAATAAACAACATGTAAATGCAACCCCAACTGTTTGGCTACCTAGAAAACGCAAGAAAATAACCAAAATTAAACATAAATTGAGAAAAAAATTGATTGTTTTGAAGCCAGCACAACATGAAAGAAGATAAGAACAGCAGCTAATTTTTCCACATTTCCTCAGCAACAAGCAACCGAAAAAAAAAATGCAATTAAAAAAACAAATAAATTTTCCTAATCGAAAGTAACGAAAACAAACAGTTTTTTTTTTTTAAGAACCAAAAAAAAAAGTCTAAAAAAATTAGAAAGTCAGAGATTAAAAAGAGCACCAGAAATGGCCATGGCGAATCCGCAACCGCCACCGCAAACATCCCTCCAGGCGGACCCAACAGTAAGCGGCAATCTGACGACGAGCGGGGATAGAATCGGCGACCGCTGCGGCAACGCTCCGGGAAGATAGCCCCACATGAACACAACTCTCTCCATTTTCTCTTCTTGCCCTTCCCCATTCATCTCGGAAATGAAGAGAAGGAATGTAATGAAGTTTGAGATTTTGTTGCCAATGCTCTCTGTTTTTTTCTTTTTTCAGTTGTTTGTTTTCTGTTCCTGTGCTTCGACTTCGAGTTAGGTGAACTTCTAAAGAGTCTGCAGACAAATAGAAAAGTGCTCTGCTACTGCCTGCCCTAAAGCGTATCATTTTCAGGAGAATGGGGGTGCCACGCCGGATACTGACGTGGAAATTATTACACGTGGCTTGATGTCGTCCGCTAGATCCCTCAGTGAATGCTAGCCAGGAGCTCCCGGGAAGTTTCTGGAAGGTCACTCCTTTTGTAACCTC
This sequence comes from Citrus medica, assembly GCA_002013955.2. NCBI lineage: Eukaryota > Viridiplantae > Streptophyta > Magnoliopsida > Sapindales > Rutaceae > Citrus > Citrus medica. Next base: position 184,708 of record MKYO02005339.1, on the reverse strand, counting down.
GTGGTCTCTCTACAGATCGCCACGTGTAAGGATACTGGGATTGGTGCAATCATTTGTATCGCCACGTGTCTCTTTCAGGGGTCCGGACTTGTGAAAGTGTCGTGACACATCAGGCGTAGGTCCACCTTGCCTCAATCATAGTGTTTGGTAAGAGGACAATGCCCCCCCCCCCTTTTTTTTTCCCTCTTAACATTTAATTACTTTCTCATAAAATAAAAAAAATTTAATTACTTGGCAAGTGCTTCGCAGTATTCTTATGACACCTTTGCTTTTTATGTAATTTAATTTTTAACATGTGTTACATAATTGCCTGCCAAAAAAGTTATAGCAAATATGTGCGGTAACTCAATAATATTACTTGAGTTAGTGTGGACCTATTTTATAATGTGATTTTACATTAAATGTTGATAATTTTTAAAGATGGAACAATGTCATATCACTCACTAGCTTAGAAGCAATTCCTTCAATATAATTTGAAATTATAGGACCAATTCCACTCACCTAGCAAAGGTGCGTGTTGGGAGTTTTTATAAGCCTTAGTTTTTCTAATTAAATAAAAATAAATATATAAAAGTGAATGATGTGTGTGCATTAAGTATAAAGTTGGGGATATTAAGTCAAAGGACATGGATATTTGCACTATAAAAATTATTCTAGACACTTTGATTTTTAATAAAAATTTTATTATAAAAATATCTAATATATGAATTACTATTTAGAATTATTTATTATGAGTCAATATTATGTAATTACTATAAAAACCTATATGGTACAATTATTATTCATTGTATAAATTCTCATGACTTAAACCTTAAAACTTTTATTTCTAACGTCTTAGCCGATACTTAGATGAACAATAATGAAATCAATATTTTGAAATAATTTTTACTACAAAATATGTGTGATAATTTTTATTTTTTAAAAATAAAAAATAAAATCATTGTAAAACTATCAATTTTTTTTTCCTTTTGGCCCTTCTTCTTCTTCTTCTTCTTGGTCTTCTACTTCTTCTCCTCCTCCTTTTTCATTTTTATGATTGTCTTTATAAAATACTTGTATAATGATTTTCTCATTGCAAGTTGTTTTGGGTGCAAAATTCAATAGTGAACATAAATAATAAAAAATTAATATTCAAAATTGTTTTAAATAATTTGTTTGCTAGACGTCTTTTATAGAGGACGAAGAGTATTTTCTTTGTATAATTAACTTTTGGCCAAGAAGACAAAATGAGAAAGTATTAGTAAAACAATCCAAGGTGTATGTTGACGCATCTCTTTGTTCTAACACTCCAATAAATGAGCTTCACATCACTTCTCCGCTTAACTGAAAAGCTTTATCTTGACTTTGCCTAATGCTCCATAACTACTTATTACTTAAGCCTAGCTATTCCCACTACTCAAAGCCCCTTTCAAATATCACAAACATTTAGGATCATACATATCTTTTGATTTTGATTTAGTAGACGAATACTTACTTTTGCCTTGAGTAATAGTATCGCTCAACAAACTATTATTTATTAGATCTCAATCGCGTAATTTTTTAAAATTATTGTTTAATGTGTTATAACAACTATATTATTTGTCGTGAAATGTGAATGAAGTCAGATTAAAAGTGTTGCAAAGTATCATTTAGTGTATCGTAATTAAGATAAATTTAGTTACATACCTAATATTATTTTGTATATCTTTTTTTTACTTCTCCGCTTAACTGAAAAGCTTTATCTTGACTTTGCCTAATGCTCCATAACTACTTATTACTTAAGCCTAGCTATTCCCACTACTCAAAGCCCCTTTCAAATATCACAAACATTTAGGATCATACATATCTTTTGATTTTGATTTAGTAGACGAATACTTACTTTTGCCTTGAGTAATAGTATCGCTCAACAAACTATTATTTATTAGATCTCAATCGCGTAATTTTTTAAAATTATTGTTTAATGTGTTATAACAACTATATTATTTGTCGTGAAATGTGAATGAAGTCAGATTAAAAGTGTTGCAAAGTATCATTTAGTGTATCGTAATTAAGATAAATTTAGTTACATACCTAATATTATTTTGTATATCTTTTTTTTCAATAAATTGCAAAAAATAATAATTGACACCGTCATTTTTCTCGACTAGATAGATGATGAAGCTAATACAAAAGCCTTCAATATACATATTTCTGTTCAAATTGTACAATCACACTTCACACCTTATCTGAACCGTTTTTTTTTTGTATATGTATAAACTCTTTTTCAAGGCATTTTAAAGAGTATATTCTCTGTATTTTTTTTTTTGTTTTTCTCGTTATGGAAACTACGTAATTTTTCCTCCGAAGAAATATGTTGTGGCCTGTGAGGCCTCGTCCTTTGTCATGGCTGCCCCACAAGCCCACCTCAGAAAGCAAACTGTAATATACTTCAACGGCTCAGATTCCGTCAACAACGACCGAGCATCAACCGAATTAACTGCAATCCCCAGAGCCACTCATTTATAAGTGGCCTATCGGGTACGGACCCATAAGGCCACTCGCTCAGGCCTATGTGCTTAGGGAACGCTCGCGTTTGGGCCTCAATTGGTAGGAGGCACACTGACTTAAATGTTTAACGAACCGGGGGCCCCTCTAATTATTTGCGATATCACATCTAATCATTTGATCAAGGCAATCGTGTGGTGACGTTGATGATTGATCGTGTAGGCCACATCATCTGGTGGTTAATCTTCGGGTAGCTACTGTTTTGGATTGAAGATCGTGCGGTGACATTAACATGTCCAATTGTTTGAGCATGTGGCAAACTGATCGGGTAAGACGATTAGGCCCAATGATTGTGATCATTTCGGCTAAGTAGATGACCATGTAGTGAGAAAATGAGGCCCAATTATTGTGATCAAGGGCCCCTCGTCGAGTGGTGTATCTTTGTAGATGTTGAGTCCAACAGTGGAACATATTGGACCTTCGGGTATTTGATTAGAGGAGTGATAGATGGCGTTCCGCATTCATCAATTTATTAGTGAGATAATACAATTAATTTATTTATATATGATAGAAAATTATCAATTAATTAATTAATGACACATTATTTTGAGATCAAACTTGAGATTAAGAAAAAAATTAGAATATCTATCATTACTCATTTGATTATGTGGGTTACTTGAGTAACACATGTTGCTTATGTATGTATATTAGGGTTGGCAAAAAAGCCAGGGGGCATGGGTTGAAAAATTGCAAAGCTTACATAGATTGAGCCTGGATAAGGGACTAGGAATAAAAACTTTTTTAATTTATAAATAAAAAATAAATAAATAACTCAAAATATTAAATTAACATTATTTTTTATATTAGTATTTGTGATTTATTATGTTGTGTTACTAATATTTTGTATATTAGACTATTATTCTATTATGTAATGGATAATTATCTTTAATTTATTTTATTAAAAAATTATTTAATAATTAATGAAAAATTCCAGGCCCAACCCATCCAACTTTGGACAGACTTTTGAAAGGTGTGGGCTTGCTTTCAATAATATGGGCTTGGAAAAGCCCGACCCAATCCCACAATTTTTCACCCAAATGTGGTGGTTGTAAAGTTACATCATTATGTAACATACATTGACCCAACAGTTGTTACCAGTAACACAAAAATATAATCAACAAAAACTAATTATGTGTTACTGGTAGTAACTATTAGGTTGATGTATGTTACATAATTACCTAACTTAACAAAGTCCCCCTAATGTATGTATATACACCTTTCTGTATTGATATTTACAGATCTATTATGTTCAATACAACCGCAACTGGATTAGGGCTCTATTGGATGTCATGGAGCTGATATGCTATTATAGCTAATGTTGAAGAAAAGTTTTAATTGTCAAAAAACGACTAGTTAAAAGTACAAAATAAATTGTTTTGTTATTAGAACAAGCCGCTATGGGTATTTGCCAAATATTTCGGCCTACGGTTACAAAATTTTCATTGTATCGAATGTGGGTAATAGCACTAATTAATGACTATAAAATTATTAGGTAGTTGTCGATTTTTTTTATATCATTATTAATTTGGTAAATATAAAATACCACCAATCAATGAATAACACATAAAATGTATCTCAACTTTAGTCATAAGTCAAAGCATTACTCATACTGCGGTACACATCCTATAAGCATTACTATTTCGAATAAGAACCTAAATCAGTTCTCAATAATTAAGTACCTTTGACGATCTCTTCATTTTCACATATATAATCTATCTTGAAATTATGTAGTAGTTTAAGAAAGTTTGCCATTAAATTATGTATTGGCTCTAGTTTGGTCGTCTTGAATTGAGTGTGTCGATGATTACATCCACGCAATACCCTAGTCACTGTACTTTTGTTACAATAGTGAACCAAAAAAAAAAAAAATGGAACGTGACTATTTGCATCTTATAAAAAATACTTTGATTGCCTATATTTTAACGAAATTTTATAGGCAACACCCTAATTATTATATTTTATTATGTAAAGATTTTCAAATATTTTATTGAGTCGTGTCTTATATTAATCAGTAGAGAGGAGTTAGTTCGGGTTTATAAATAGGATAAATCTCTCCACTCGATAGGCTAATATGTTAGCTTGGATGTCAAAAAATTCTAAGTCCAACCCTGTAACATATTCACATGGAATGAGATGAGATTTTTATTTAAAAGATGAACAAGTTCAATGATCAATTGAACTAAGTCCTTCTGTTTTACCTGCCTTGATCGAGAAGCTACGGAATACTTGTAATGGTAAATCTGTTACCATATATGCTTGCCGCTCAGAAGGAATAAATGCCAATTAAACTAGAATAAAACTATGGGCGGGGGAAGGAAGTCAAAGAAAAAACTGTTTTATATTTTTATTGGCTTATTGCAAATTTGCATGCATTCCTGTGGATGATTCCTAGAACCAGGAAATAGCTAGAAAAAGACTAAAAGAAAGAAAGTTTGATGAAATGTGCCAATAATTTCCAAATAAACAAAGAGAATATATTTATGATTTCCAGTGGTGGTGATTGTTAAATTGCATAGATGATATGACTTAAACCCAGGAAATTTTTTTTTTAATCTTATCTGAAATCTATTGGCGGGCTGTACATTTAGCATTATATGATATAGAGAAGACTTTTACATTCATTGCTGATAATGGTGGTGTCATTTGACCAACAGCAATAATAAAATAAAGATGACATCTAGCCATTATTTTTAAAGAAGATTTTCTACGTCTTCTAGATAAATGCAGCTTCTATATAATAAATTTAATTTAGTTTTGGTCAAGTCTTCGTTTGTCAATCTTAAAACATGAGTTTCTTTTAAGTGAAGATCTTCTTTCAGAAACACTACTGGGGATGTTACTTGATATTTACATTATTTTCCTCTAGAATGCTGAGAGGTTATTATAGTGCTAATGAATCAACCACTTTATCCTTGGTTTTATTTTATCTCTCTAATTTCCCTTCTTCAAACCATATTGTAAATTAACCACTGATTATCTCTAATAGATACTAACTAATCAGTTGTTTGGTTCTCTTGTTATGAAAATAAGAGGTCAATGGTTCAAATATAGGGGAATATATTTAGGTAGTGTTTACTTTTTGGAGTGAGAGTGTGGAGTGTGGATTCCTCCCACTCCAGTGTTTACTTACCTTAAAAAATGGGGAGTGAGAGTGAGAATCCGTGGGTCCCACCTAATTTTAGTGTGGGGAGTGGGATTCCCACTCCCATGGAGGGAGGTGGGAGTGGGAATCCACTCCCCCCTCTTCTTATTTTATCCTTATAAAAATAAATAATATTTAATAAAATAAATAATATCATATTTATTAAAAATAATAATTATATCATATTTATTTTATTAAATTTAATAAAATAAAAATAAATAAATATTATATTTAAATTAATAATATTAAACATTAATTTTAATAAATATTAATTATTTATT
>MKYO02005339.1:160374-178233 GCA_002013955.2 Citrus medica | reverse complement strand
CTTCGATTCTTCAACCTAATTTTGTTAAGATTAGGTTGTGTCACATATGACGCATTAGGTGTAAGTAAGAAGATTATTTAAATTATGTTGTTTAGTGTGCGACAAAGAAATCAGAGCATGCCAACGGGGCGTTAAGCTCCACTCACATGGCATTGGCCTCCATCGTCCCATTCTCATGAGTAATGGGCTCGATTGCCCATAACTAACCTGCAATCAACGTGCCATCGCCCACAACAAACCAAACTCTTTTAAAGGATAATTTAGTCTAAAATAGGTATAAGTGGCTAGTATAGTAAGAAATTTTGTAACATAATCAGTTTTTGTAATAATCTTATCCAAATGACTAGATACGTAAATTTCCATTATGGTTTTATCTGATAAAATTTTGATAATTATACACATTCAGTTAAAATTTGGCCAATCCTGAATTTACGCCTCCCATTTTGCAAAATCGACATGCTATCCCAACAAAATTTTTGACTTTTTGGAAATTAAAATATACTATTATTCCCGCGATTACGTGTCAAACTTGCAAGCTAGTCCGAAAGTCGTAGTCAAAGACCGCAAGATAAGTACAACAACAGTATTATAATGTATAAAGACAATGGAAGCATTTTCAAGGAAAATAGCACTTATCCCCTCAAAAAGAGATCCCAGAGTTTGAAGTTGAAGGTTGGATGCATAGACCTTTTCTTTTATTAATTCTTTTTGTTAAATTAGGAACATAAAAATATATTCGCGATTTCTATTTTCATGATTTATATGGAATAATAAAATCAATGCCCAAACTACATCTACAACCATGCAAAGGGGTTAGTGTGAACATCTTAAAACATGTTGAGAAAAAATCGATACAATATAAAACGAGGGTGTAGGGTGTTATTTTCACTTCATTTAATATTCACAATATTACAAACGTCAAGCCGGCTATAATTTCCTCCTCACCAACATTTGACGAAAAACCTCAGTTTATAAACAACATCGCAATCCATCTTCACATCACACGTACGGGCTCGTGTCTGAAATGGATCCTCCAACCAAGCTCCTCCTCCTGGTGGTGTCGCTACTAACATACGCCGGATGCGCACTCTCGGCCATCCGCTGCCCCAACTGTGGCACCACCCCAGTCCCTTACCCGCTCAGCACGAGCTCCTCGTGCGGCGACCAGGACTACAAAATCCGCTGCGATTCATCCGGGAACCTCCACTTTGACACCCTCAATAACTCCTATCCCATCACTGCCATCAACCCCTCAAGCCAACGGCTTGTGATCAAGCCCTCCAGTCTCTTACCCAACACTTGCATCACATCCGATCTTATGTCCCAAGGCATCCGGCTCAACGACAGCTTGCCTTTTAACATCACCAGCAGCAACACCATCATGTACATGAACTGTACCCCCACTTTGCTCAGTTCCCCCTTGAACTGCACCTCCTCCAGCTTGTGCCACGTTTACATTAACGGTACTAGCAACGCGGCGCCTTGTGAGGATGGGATCTGTTGTACGTTTAGAGCTGGCGGGTCCTCCACTTCCTATATGATAAGGGTCAGGCAATCCGGGTGCAGGGCTTACACGAGCTTTGTCAACTTGAACCCCAATTTGCCGCTTAACCAGTGGGGCGAACCGGGTTTGGAGCTGCAGTGGTTGTCGCCCAGGGAACCGGTGTGCGGTTCGCAAGCTGACTGTGACAGGAACTCCACTTGTGGGCCCGACGCAAGGGAGAGTGGCGTCAGGAGATGTTTCTGCATGTCTGGACTTTTGTGGGACCCAATCAAGGGCGTCTGCGCTGAAAGTGGGTCTTTCCTTGACGTTTTGACTGATTATGTTTTCTGACAATTAGCACTTAAAAAAATAATAATAATAAATAAACAAACAGGTAAATTGATTTGATTGGGCGTGACTTCTGATTTTGTTTTGTCCTGCAGAGATTACGTGTCAAGATCCTGGAGGTTGCGGAGGTTCATCTGATAAAACAGCACTCATAGCCGGTATGATATTAGAGTATCGATTTTAAAGCAAATGTTTTAGAAACTCGTAAGATGGCTTTGCATATTACTTACAATACATAAATTCATATACTAATTTTTTTACATATTAAATTGAAGATATTTTATTAATTAATTATTAGTATAGTGTAATTTTTCTCTTCATATCACCTGTACTAAGAATAACTAAATTAAAAAAATAAAATTTATAATTACACCTCTATTAAGTTATGTCTCATAACTTCTTTATAGTAACAAAATTAGTTCGGTCTCAACATTATAAGAGCATTATCAAAAAATTCTTCAAATAAGATTTTATTATTTATTTGAAGAGTCACGTCAATATTTAAAATTTCAAAAGACACTCCAATTAAGATTATTCAAATAAGAATTGATTTTCTCTTTTCAAATTTAGAAAATTAATTCCTCGCTCTTTAATTTATATTTTATTACTTTTCATTGAAGAAAGTGAAAGAACTTTAATTGCTATTGACTTTTTCTTTAAAAAAACTAATTATATGATTAAAATAATATTAACTTATTTATATTTGAAGAGTATTTTAGAGAATATCATATTTTTTCACCGCTCTATTTGCTACATAGATAAGTAAATAGGTATTTGAAAAGTAAAATTTGAAGAGTCTTTTGAAAATACTCTAACTATAAAGAGATTTTACTGCATATTTGTCTAATAATTAAATGATTTTATGTTTCCTTAATTATTATTCTCGAATGATGAGCTTTTGAATCTTTTTCATTAGTTGGAAATTAGGGATTGATATATAGTAAACAACTTAGAAAAGCACTCCCTCGAATTGTATGATCAGCCTAATAATGGATATTCAATGTTTCTCACATGATTGATTAAAAAAAAATATTGTCAATTGACAACGTAGACAATTTAGACATCTTTTTATTTACAATGATCTAAACCTTATAGCGTTAAAATTGATCTTAAGGCTAAGCTCCTTTGGCATAAATACACATCTAGGTTTAACTACTGGCATTGGAGCAACACTCATCGCTGCTGCCATTGCCATTTTACTCTACAAACGCCATAGACGCATCAAAGAAGCACAAGAACGTTTGGCAAGAGAAAGAGAAGAGATCCTCAACTCCGGCGGCGGAGGCAAAGCGTCAAAAATCTATACCGGCAAAGAGATAAAGAAAGCAACGAACAACTTCTCCAAAGACCGGCTTCTTGGGTCCGGCGGCTACGGTGAAGTGTACAAAGGCATCCTTAAAGACGGAACTGAAGTAGCTGTCAAATGTGCCAAGCTTGGAAACACGAAGGGCACTGATCAAGTCCTCAACGAAGTCAGAATCTTATGCCAAGTGAATCACCGGAGTCTTGTTGGTCTCCTCGGCTGTTGCGTAGAGCTAGAACAGCCGATTATGGTCTACGAGTACATCTCTAACGGAACCCTTTCGGAGCATTTACAAGGTCTGAAACCTGGAGGCAGAGGCAAACTCACTTGGCCTCGCCGTCTCCAGATTGCTCATGACACCGCAGAGGGTCTTTCTTATCTTCACTCATCGGCTACTCCTCCGATATACCACCGGGATGTCAAGTCCAGCAACATACTTCTTGACGAGAAGCTCAATGCTAAGGTTTCCGATTTTGGGTTGTCGAGGTTGGCTCACACCGATATGAGTCACATATCAACTTGTGCACAGGGGACTCTGGGGTACCTGGATCCAGAGTATTACAAGAAGTATCAGCTGACTGATAAGAGCGATGTGTATAGCTTCGGGGTTGTGCTGTTAGAGCTCTTGACGTCTCAAAAGGCGATTGACTTTAACCGGGCAGAGGATGACGTGAACTTGGCAGTTTATGTGCGGAGGATGGTGGAGGAAGAGAAGCTAATGGAGACGGTTGATCCGGTGTTAAAAGAGAAAGCAAGTGAATTAGAACAGGAGACAATTAAGGCATTGGCGTTCCTAGCAGTCGGTTGCTTAGAGGAGCAGAGACAGAACAGGCCTTCAATGAAAGAAGTAGCTGAGGAAATTGAATATATTATCAGCATTGCCAAAGCTGAGACAGCAAAGAACTAGTGTTTACTTATGGGTTTTTTTATAGCTTAATTTTGGTTTGCTTGTTGCATGTTGCATGTTGCTTGGAATGTACAATCAGTACTGTTTTACAGAAATATGATGGTGTGTTTCGTTGCTTCTCACAATAGTTCTCTGTTATTTGATGCTGGTAATAAATTGAGTTTAAGGTTGTTGTTACCCAACCCATGTACAAGCAATTTCAAGTTTACAACAAATGATTTAAGGGGAACCGAAACCAATTCCAGATGCCAAAAAGAAGCAAGTTTATTTCCTCGAAATTAAAATCATCTCCTGATGATGTGAGTTTTTAATCAAACGTAATCAACATCTGTTTTCTTATTATTATTAGACATATGTTACATACGTTCACATCAATTTATTAATCAAAATCTTAATAAAATTGAGGATCGTACCAAACTATTCAGAATCGAACGGTCGCTCTAGGATATTAGTATCGCAAAACGTGGGAATGTAGTTAATGGCCTGAAAGTGAAAGCAGATTCTGCGATTCACCATGAAAAGGCCACAAACACAGCGTTGATGTTGGTGAGCTTACTGACCATTCACACAATAACAACAGCACTTAAGCCGTTTATGTGATTGGCTAATTAGCCACCGCTGATGGAAGTTAACACCAGCTTTATTCATTTAACTGAACCAATATAATATATTTGAACGAACTCCCTTACATACGCATACCTGAGGCTGGGGCCGCGATGATGGCGGCGGCGATGAGACTCATGAGAGTGTGTGTTTCGCTTGGAGGAGTTGGGAGGAAATGAGGCGAAAGGGACAAAGGGTTTGGGGGGTTTGATAAAGATGAGGAGTTAGCTCGATACGACGTCGGAGTGGCGCGCAGATCAAACTTAAAGCAATGTGGGTTGGTTCTCCATTAAAACAGAATCGGGCCTATGGCATTAAAAAGGAATTTGGGCTTTTCATGGACTATATAGAAAGAGAGAGAGAGAGAGAGGAGTTATATGATTTGAGTCAAACTGGAAGAGGTGTTCCATCCTTATTAAGACACTTACTTATAGAAAGTAGGTGATGATGGAAAATAAAGCCTAAAACACTTTACTTATCACAATATTACATCATGTCTCTTAGCCTCTTGACCGGTCCACTTTTGAATTCTGATAATAATAATACCCTTTTTTTGGTCCATCTTCCATTTGATTTGTCATCTTACCTCTATATGCATTGTCTATAAAATCTTCAAAATATATAACAATTTTTTCCCCCTAAAAGAATAAAAGAGCAAGAGCAAGATATTTTCAACTCATTTGAATTGTTGAAAAAATAGTCAATGCCATGAATCATTCCGAGCTGTCCTTGCGCAGCTTTAGCAAGATTTGTAATTTTATAGTAGCGATGAATGAGGTCAGGCTACAGTATAATTATAGTATCGTGCTGCAGTTGTACCAGTCGTTGGATCCACTCAAATAAATGAGGTCTACTTAAATAAGTGAGAATTTAATAATTCGGTGTAATTGTAGAACAGTACCACAGTTAAACCACAATTTTATTCCGATGAATGATATATATATCTCTCGTCATATAAAAGGAATTAATAATTTATTTATTTATTTGCTTGCTGGGTGTGCAAAGCAGGAAAGACTTGCATATGACGAGATTCTCACATGGGTTTTCTGTCATTGATATACGCAAAGAGAACTTACCATGTTGCGGATCTTGCTAAATACATACAAACAATGTATTTTTAATGAGAGTGGCAAAATTGACCACAAAGTGAAAATTCAAAAAAAATTATCGAATTCTATTGTTCTTCTTATTTTTTTAAAAAAAAAATTCTGATTTTATCTTTTACTTCAATATATATTTTTTAAGTGCCTTTTACTATTTTGTTATAATAAATACTCCAAACAACCTTTTGTTTTTTTGCAAGTTCATAAAAAGAGAGTCATTGGAAATAGAAGTCTTTGATTCTCTCACGCATTCGCTTTGCCACTCTTCCTCAGTTGCTTGCATCAACAAAAGATCATGCCTCGCTGAAATTTTGTATTCATGCCTTTTGCATTTTGATCCTCAATGTTCCGTCGAGAATTCCTGTTCTTTTATTTATTAATTTTAATGTCACTTCAAGTTCAGGTACGATATATGATGATAACACAACGTCCACGTTATTTTTTTCAATTAGAATGGTGGTACTTTTTAACACTAGGCCATAATGAAATACAAGTTTTTAAAATTAGGCCGCCCAATTGCTTAATAAATGAGCATGAATAACTGAATATTAAACATTAAACTTGCTTTATTATCAAAGGGATTAAGGGAACCCCCAACATGTCAACTTCAAAATATAAAAATACCCAGAATTGAATTCAGACCATAGGTCGATTGAATGACCTATTAAAAAAAAATTCCTTAATTATTTCTGTTTTCTTTATTGGTGGTGCTTCTTGATCGGCCGACTATTAATTATCCATGATATATTATTTTTTTTTTAATTTCGAAAAGAGGAGGTAGGCAAGCGTAGCATAAGGAGTTATTAAATTACTGTTTTTACCATATTGCACAACCAAAATTTTTTTATTTCAAAAAATTATTTTAAAACATTCATCAATTAATTAGTGGGATCCTACATTTAATTCATTTGAATCTTATAGGAAATTATCAACTATTTAATTAATGACGCATCATTTGATATCATATTTAAGATAAAAAGATTTGAGATATCTATCATTACTCTTTTATCTAAACATAATTTCATAATTTTAGTAGGATTCAGCGTATTATTCACGTGTTTAACTATATTGTTTTCAATCAGTTTGGTGCATTAATGGTGATTTGTGCACAAATTTACTATCTCATCAATTTTTGTATAAATTTATATTCGAGCTATGTAAAGTACAATATTATTATATTTTAATTTTATACTATTATTTATTTCATTATTTATAGATCTTTAGTCTATTCTTTGATATAGTAAACATGGATTATAGAACTGCTCACAATATATATATAGTAGTTTTTTAATCATGAATTTCTGACTTTAATAAAATCAAAAATTAGCTAAAAGATAAAATAAACACAAATTTTAATGCACTGTATATTTGTCTTTTAACTGATTCCTAACTTTAATAAAGTCAAGAATCCTTGATTGGAAAACTACTATATATATATATATATATTTTTTTTTTCAATTGTTTAAAGATTGATCCAACTTGTTTTATGTTGTCACTTTTAACTTATTAAAATCCGTATTTACACAAGTCCCACTAGAGTTAAACTTACTATTTTTCATAATACAAAAGTATTAAATGTGGAGTAAAGAATCTAAATTTGGAATATTCTCTTGTAGTCGCTACAAGCTTCCAACTCGCAGCTGTGAGATGGTACATGATAGAATAAATAAACCTCCGATGTGATTTAATTGATCTTCTGATATGATATCACACATTTGCATTAATTTGGACACTAAGCACTTTTATTTAATTAAGAGTGTCTATTTTCCCAATTTCTTTTTGAACAGAGACTTGCATGTCAAAATTTTATTATTTTAGTTTAAATCTCGAGTCCTCAGAATTCAGGAACAGACACTTCAGTGTGGTTACAGTACAAAAGTACAAATTTATCAGAAACCTGAACCTTCCAAAAGTCGAAACGACGACGAAATTACACTCGGAAATAAAACTCTAAAAAGCCTAACCCAAAGCGGACGTCACCCGCACCAACAAGAAGCTAGGATTTAAAATTTTAATAATTTCTAATTTCAGATCCGCTAATCACACGTTAATTATTCGTCATGAATGTGTGTGCGTGTCTGTTCAGATAATATGTATAAATAAATAACCAATCAGCTTGTTATTTCAGACAACAAAAGCAAAGCAAAAGCGAAGCGCGCGAAGCTCGCCTCATCCGTTGACCGAGCTGTCGGTCCCGGGTCACGACTCGCGACTCTTGTTTTTGAACTCAGTTGTTTGCCGTTCGGATCCGGTCTTAATTAAAGGTAATTCTTCAATTTTGCGTGTCGTTTTGGAGATCCGTGGTGGATTAGAAGCAATGTGGATAGGATTTGATTGAAATTTGGAGTTCGCGTGTTTTTATTGGATTGATTTGGTTTAATTATGATGTTTTTGGTTTTAAATTGTTGTAAAAAGAAAAAAAAAAAGATTGTTGGGGGTTAAATCATGTGAATTTTGTTAGATCCGGCGATTGTCTGTGTTATTGCTTCCATTCTTATCTCTTTGTTATGTGTTTGTGTGTTGGTCTTATTTCATTGAAAAGAAATGATAGCAAGTTTGAATTTTTATGAGCCATTGAGGTCTTCCATTGACGTGCATTTTTGTACCGATCATTTGCAAAACTTGATTGCTTTGTTGAGTTAGTATTGTCTTTTGTCATTTGTTTGATAAAATCATAATAAATGTTTCCAATTCTTTTCACAATCTTCTCTTTTTTGGTAAGATTTTTGGGGTTCTATTGTCTGCTAAATGATTCAAAAGGTGGTGATATGGCACTACGTTCAATGGCAGAATGTAACCACTTAAATGCTGTCACTTAGAAGTTGCTTTTTGTTCCCGTTGGTGATTATTTTTCGTGCTCTATCACTGATGAGTTAAGAAAAGGAAGCATTTTTCTGTTTCCAGCTGTTAAAGTAGTAAAATCTCATGGTTAGTGTGAAGAAAAATGAAGCAGTTCAAAACATTTTGTCGTTTACTTGATGCGATGGTTATCTTGAATTTGGATTCTCAATGTCCTATATGGAGTAACCGATCATAAAATAAGAACTGATTTTGTCGCTCTCATTCAATTCTCCAACCTGTTGTATAGCTGGAATTTGTGTCCTGATACCAGCTACTCCATTTGGAAGCATTTCCGCTAACTCTATAAGCGTTAGTTTTCATCTCAAGACACGTATTTGAATCTTTTGGTTGTTTTCTGTGAAATAGGCTTTAAATATTTGATGTTTGTTTTTCCTTGCATGTTTTGAAATTGTTTCAAGCTCAATTTTATACCTGTTGGTTCAGGTATGGCAACTTTCCCTGAAGGATGAGCTCTGTCTCTTAAATTGTTTCAGATCTATAAATGTTAATGTAGATTACTTAGGGAATTCATTGTTGTTTTCCTTTTTGTCACAAACAAACATAAGAGGGTCTGGGTTTCATCTTTTAATAATATGTTTCCATGCATAATCCGTGAGCTTATGTTAACTAGTTACCTATGAAACTGATTGTGCGATGTACAGGATAAAGCAGGCTCCGTATCACAATGAAGGCACTTATTCTTGTTGGAGGGTTCGGAACACGGTTGAGGCCGTTAACGCTTAGTGTCCCTAAGCCACTTGTTGAATTTGCTAACAAACCCATGATCCTGCATCAGGTATAACTTTGCCAGCATGACCTTTCATCAATAAATCTGAGCTATGTTTCTTGTCTTTGATTTGGAAGCACCTTTTACGGTTACTTGTCACATCTTTAAATTGTTCTTACTATAGCAATCTTTATCATCTTGGATTCATTTTTTTTTTTTATCCTGGAAGCTATAGTAAAACCTGCTGCTTTTGATTTTTCTGTTTGAGATCCCCAATCTAGAAGCAAGCCGCTGATAAGAGAACCTGTAAGATGGTGGGTAATATGTTTAATTGGTTGCCATGATGCACTTTGTCAATCCCAGTTTATAGAATTTTGAAATTTGACCTTTATATTGGCATTGTGCTTGCTTTTATTGTTGGATTTGAGGGGTAGCGTGTATATTTTCCTTCTTACTCCTCCTTTAGTGACAGGCCAAACTGTTTTCAAGAAAAAGTTAAAAGAAAAAAAATGAATTTTATTTTGCTTAAAGGAAAAAAAATAATATTGGAACACACCCTTAGAATTACCAGAGATCTTATGACAGTGTTTTAATTTTATTTTTCTGGGAAGCTATGACAGTGTTGCTAGTCCAGTTCTTTGTTCAATATGGTCTATATGTGCTATCATGGGCTGACATGTGTTACTGAAATTTCCGCAGATAGAGGCCCTTAAGGCAGTTGGAGTGACTGAAGTAGTTTTGGCTATTAACTACCAGCCAGAGGTGAAGGAACAATGCCATTTCTTTTGAACTCGAAAGTTGATTTAATAGTCTTCGAGGATCTTCGAGAGTGCTTATGGTGCTATTCCTTGTTTTCGCAGGTGATGTTGAACTTTTTGAAGGAATTTGAAGCAAAGCTTGGGATCAAGATCATCTGCTCACAAGAGACTGAGCCACTGGGCACTGCTGGTCCTCTGGCTCTGGCTAGAGACAAATTGATTGACGATACTGGTGAGCCATTTTTCGTCCTTAACAGTGATGTTATTAGTGAGTACCCATTTGCAGAAATGATTGAATTCCACAAAGCACATGGAGGAGAGGCCTCCATCATGGTAACCAAGGTAATCTTGATTGAAATTTCCTTTTAGATTATTTTAATTCCCCTTTGTTGGAAACACTGTGATTTTAATTCAATGATTTAAGCTATTTTTACCCCCCTTATCTTGTAGGTGGATGAGCCATCAAAATATGGTGTGGTGGTTATGGAAGAGTTAACTGGAAAAGTTGAGAAATTCGTAGAGAAACCTAAATTATTTGTTGGTAACAAAATTAATGCTGGAATTTATCTTTTGAACCCGGCGGTTCTTGATCGCATTGAGCTGAGGCCCACCTCCATTGAGAAAGAGGTCTTTCCAAAAATTGCTTTAGAGGGAAAGCTCTTCGCGATGGTTCTTCCAGGTTTCTGGATGGACATTGGACAGCCGAGGGATTACATTACAGGCTTGAGACTCTATCTGGACTCCCTGAGGAAGAAGTCCTCATTCAAGTTGGCCACTGGTGCTAACATTGTAGGCAATGTCTTGGTGCATGAGAGTGCTCAAATTGGGGAGGGATGTTTGATTGGACCCGATGTTGCCGTTGGCCCGGGTTGTGTTGTTGAGTCAGGAGTTAGACTCTCTCGCTGCACAGTGATGCGTGGAGTGCGCATCAAGAAACATGCTTGCATATCCAGCAGTATCATTGGATGGCACTCCACTGTTGGGCAATGGGCTCGTGTAGAGAACATGACCATTCTCGGGGAAGACGTTCATGTCTGCGATGAAATTTATAGCAATGGGGGTGTGGTTTTGCCGCACAAAGAGATAAAATCAAGCATTTTGAAGCCAGAGATAGTCATGTGAGCCACTGATCAGATTGCAAGTAGAGAATGTGGTCGGAGAGTAGCAAGTTATCCAGTCATTGTGCCTGGTAATGTGTTTTTTCTCCTTTCTTCATCTTCTTTACAATTGTAAAACTCCGTGTGTTTGAGTCTTTTGAGTCGTGTGAGTTCTAAAGTTGAAGGCTTTTTTAGTTTCTCTTGTAAAATGCTCAAAATTATCATTGGTGTGGGAAGTGAAATTGTAACTTAAGTGTATATGGCAATAAACCATCGGGTTGGTTTCTGTGTCAGTAATTGTCAATGATGTTCGTATAAATGCATTTATTTTTGTAATATATAAATTTTTTTGTCAACTTTATCAAATTCAATTGTCGGTGTGCTCAGGTTTCAATGATGTATCATTTTTTTTGTGGACCCTTATGTATAAATTGAATTTGAAAATGGGTCAGGATTTGGTGGACAGTCGACTTAAGCAAAAAATAGAAATGGATGAGTGCCTCAGCAGGTACATATATGGACCCTATTGCGCACATTTTTAATTTCATGAATGGGTAAAGTTGTCATACCAAAAGATACAAGCCATGGTGTCCAAAATTGATAGAATTGGTTGTCTTTTTTGTGGTGGAAAATCATGCAAAGGCATACTATATACTATTTTGATGTTGAGTTTCACAGCAAAGCATAGCATGTGGGGGTTGCAGGTCGTTGGCAGCATTGATTGGCCTTGTCTAATTCCATTATCATTTCATTTAATATGTTGGGGATCCAAAGCATATTATTGCAAAAATTGTGGAGATTAGCACGAATTGATCACAATAATGAGATGGCGATTGGTTTAAGTGTCCATTGCCTTAAGACTATAGTTTGTGGCTCAAGCTATATATTTAACAATCAAAATCTTCTTCCTTGGCTAAAAGAACATATGGGTATTGAGATGAATAGATGGTTCCTTCCCATAGAGATGTAGTCAAATGATAGAATAAGGCATAGAAACAACCACAGAGGAAAATGGCCTCTCCCGAGTGCTGAGCTGTCTTTGGCTACGTTGTTAAAATGCAGAGTCGGTGAGAGAGTTGTCTTCGTCTTCGTTTAGGCTTTCTCTTTGAAATATTCTGTGAAATAAACTCCCTCACCCACACCGATTCAGCTAACACGTCCACAGGCATTTCATATCTGTATTTGAAACGAAACTCGGCACCTTCATTTCTTTGCCTGCTGAACCGATGTCCTCGCATAGGTCAGCTGTCATTAATTCCGGTTGCTAGCTAGCAGTAACAATAGCAATCCAAGGTACTTAAATATTTGTGATGGGAAAAATTAAGGAATGGGACACGTTCTACAGCTGAATCATGGTGCCATTTTGTCAGAATTTTCTCATCTTAAATCATCCGCGAAGCTTCATTGACCTCAGTGCCTTAGTCTTCCATGATATTTATATGAGATTCCTCCTTTTCATTCTTAAGCAAGTCCCCAGAGAGCTTAGTTGATTCATATTTTATGTTTCATCGTTGGTTTCCTTCTTGTTTGTTACAAGAAATATATCGATTAATTCTGACTATTTCTTTTTCTATTGATTCTTTCCCAATTGAAATGTATGGATCCATAGATCTATGTGTTTGTACAGACCCTGTTATAGATAATGCCTCAATTGAGATTTGAGCCAAAAGTTGGCACAAATGCACGACAATGCAGCTTCTCAAATTACGATATATAGGTAAGTAATAAATTAATCTGAACAAAAATATGTTCTATACACACTTTTACTTCATCGGTCTAAAAAGGGCAGCCAAACTGGCTCCCTGGGGTGCCATTAATGTCACCATTGTGTTGCCCTTTGGGTTGATCATATCTGTTGGGGGACTTAGCATAAGATTTCTAGGTATCCAACCCAAAAGACTAGCCTTTTAGGTAGAGTGACCTACCATCTTATAAACCCAAGCATCTCCCATTCACTAGCCAATGTGGGACACAACTCAACAATCCCCCCCTCGGACGAAACCACCGCTGAACTCCGGTCATTTCGTCCGACACACCTGAGTTGTTCCACCACTACATTCCGGCTACTAGGGTCTAGCTCTGATACCACTTGTTGGGGGGGACTTAGCATAAGATTTTTAGGTATCCAACCTAAAAGACTAGTATTTTAGGTGGAGTGACCTGCCATCTTATAAACCCAAGCATCTCCCCTTCACTAGCCAATGTGGGACACAACTCAACAATATCATTACCGATCATCTTTATACGCTTCTTTGTTTCTTGATTTTGCTTCGCTATAAACTTCTTTTTTAGGGCTCCATCTTTGTCCTCCTATTAACTTTTTAATTATTTCAGTTTTCTTTTCTCCAAAAAATGTTCCTACTACTTAGTTGTGGATGTGCACCCAAAGAAGAAGAATAAATCAACGATTTAAAACACAACAATTTTTTTTTTTAAAAGAAAATCTAAGTATATGGATAGATGCACAAAGAAAATCTCTTCGAAATCTCAAGAGGTCATCTTATTTATTGAATCAAACTGACTGACAATAACACAAAGTCCTTTTGTTTATTCGTACAAAATTTAGAAGAGTAACATTACGCTTATTAAGTAAGTACTTTGTATTCCATCTATAATCTTTCATACAAAGTGATATTAAATGGCCTTTTGAGGTGCCATATTGACACTTTGAAGATGAAATACAAACATTTTAAAACATTACTCATCAAATATAAAACGACTCAAATTTTACCAATTAACAAGTTATTTTAATGTTTCTTCCATATTGAGGAACTTCAAGAGAATCAAGATTGTAAACTTCTGTCTCACTAATAAAAAACTAACCCAATTCAGTCAAATAGGAACATTCTCTTTCAGAGTAGGCATCTTCCACCATTGATTTTTACCTAAAAATTTCTTATTAAAAAACTTAATCATTATTTTGGGCTAGAATTTCATCAGGCTATGCGTCAAAAGGGTTGGCTCCTTGATTGAAATAAAGGCCCAAAAGCAGATTTAGGTTTTGGTATGACCTAAATAAATTCCTATTACACCAATTACAATTGTAACTTTTCGTTGATATTGCACCTAAAGAGTAATTGCACATGTCATAAATAGTAGTGTAGGAGCTGAGTGTACTAGTAAATAATGAAGAACCAGTAACTTAATGTTAATGTTTTAAGATTGTTATAATCTAGAAAGTGTAATTAAGAAAAATATGAGAAAATGGAATGTCTTTTAAAAAAAATTGAAAATATTTTTCTCAAAAATGTGTTTTTTTAGGAGAATACTAAAAATATTTTCTCATTTGTTTTTGGGAATCATTTTAAAACTAAATCTAAAAAATATTCTTTTGAAGAAAAATAAATTTTTAAAAATATTCTTAACTTACTTTAATTCTCTCTTGAATTACTTAACTTGAAACAAAAAAATGAATGCCCATAAACGAATTGTGAAACTTATTATTTATAGGCTTCATTTATCCCTTTACATTTATTTATATGCATACTCATATTAAATTTCATGCATGCTTAGCCGTTCAATATCAACGCATACTTTGTCCATGGACTGAAGGTGGTGCATGTTTCATTTTTTTTTTTGACCACGAGGTATTTTGAGAAGGGCTCCAACTGTGGGAGACACCTTTAAGTTCGTATCACAACCCATACTAAAAGTCCCCGCTCGAACCGAGAGGCACAGGTTCTCCCAATAAAGGTGACTTCCCTGCAACTCAAACTAGAGAGCAAAATCCAATCAAACCACTTAAAGAGACTCTATTACCGATAAAGAGAGCCAACACTTTATGGTGCATGTTTCATGCTTATTGACTTTGCTAGCTAGTTGTTCTATCATTGGAGGAGCAAAGATGGCAAGAATTAAACATCTGGTACGAATGCCCTTATCGGAATGAAATCTGCGTAAGTCGCACGCGGATAATTACCCTTATCTTAAGAGAAAAAGTAGTACTCGATATCCTCCATATATCCGAAAGTCACTGCGTGATACTCGTGTTGTGGCCCACTATTTTCGCACTATTAACTGTTGGCCACTTTGTGAATGTGTATAATGCATAGCTAAACCGATTTGGAGAACCTTACCCCATAACGGAATGCCTTGTGAAATAAGACAATGGAGAACAAATTCTTCTTAAAAAAATAATAATAATAAAGTCTACTTTGAAATATTAAATTTTAAATCACGTACATGCATTGCCGATTCACATGCATCAACTATATTATTTGTTTTTACATTAAAAGTCAAAAAGTTAGTGGATAATTTGTAGTTAAAGAGGCTTGTTCGACAATAATGCATTACTAGAGGTGTGTATGGGTTTGGTTGGATAAAGTTTGTGAAAACTTAACTCAACCCATTATTAAATGGGTTGCCATAAAATCAACCTAATCTAATTAAATAAACATGTTCAACCCAATCCAACCCAACCCAACCCAACCCTTAAATTATCGGGTTGGGTTGAGTTGATTGGGTTGAAGACTTGAATTTAAATTAAAATTAAAAATTAAATAAAGAAAAAGATATGGAAGTTGAAATGAAATTTATTGAAATCAAATATAAATATATTATATTATGAAAATTATATTCACTATTTAGTATTCAATCAAGAAAACTAAAAGAATATAGAATGAATAAATAAAAAAAGTACTTAAGTTGATTGAGAATTGAAATTTAAGAGAATAATTTTACTTTTAGAGTTAGGGTCCAGAGTAGTAGATACAAGAATAAAATAGTCTCTTTTACAAAAGAATAAAAAAGGAATTAAAAAATAGATTAGTCATTTCGACTTTTAGAATTTTGCAATTGAGAATTATCTTATTATTATTTATGTGTGTTGAATTGGGTTAGATGAGTTCATCGTAATTAACCCAACTCAACCTAATTATTAATTGAATTTGAAAAAATTAACACAATTAACTCATAATAACCCATTCAACTTGTCAAAATTAAATTGAGTTGGGTTGGGTTGTGTCCGTCGAGTTGGATTGGGTTTGCCCATCCCTATGCATCACAACAAAACCAATTACTATTTACAAGTTTGTAGGAGATAAATTCTCATAGGGCCTAATAGAAGTGGCATAATAATGAAAAAGTATAAAGGATAGACTAAAGATAAAATTTACTTCACCATTAAACTTTATTTAATAATGATTTAATGGGTGAAAAGAACGACGCGCTTGTAATTCTAATTAATCTACAGCTTCAATTTTTTTCATATAGTCACAAAATTTTACCATGTGTTTAATGGTGGACACTGATACTCATTAGATTATCTACCAAACCTCACGTATGCTAAAATAACATGGTGGATGAGTCCCTTTGCTTTACTAAACGTGATGCTTGAATTAATCTTTGATTTACTGAAAGTGAAACAATTATTAATTGAAGGACCTGTGAGGCCCCCCTCTAATGCTTTAATTACTTAATTAATAATAATAATCATCATCATCAAGTTGTATTTTTAATTTAACTAGCCACATATACAATCTTAATTTGGATCGACAACCTAACAGTCTGTATATGTGGATGTGAAACACGTTTTTTTTTTTTGGGGTCTGGATAGAACATGTGAAACATGCATGCTCAAAATGCAAGCATGCAGAGAAAATTAGAAGCCACTAAATTAAGCATCATTAAAAAATTAATTAATGTAGCGCTTCTCCTTTTTTTTTGTGGGGGAGCTATTAGTAGTTTATTTATGCCCTTCTTATCTTTTTGTAAGCTTGTCACGTTGGTGCATATAAACTAGAATTGAGAATCGAATAATAATAGATTGTTTGTTGGCAAAGAATTTTTTAACTGGAATACTTTCATAAATAACAAATAAAATACATATTCTCAAATAATCATCTGAATTTTTTTCAAAAGCAAGTGGGATCCTATGCTGGATTCGTCCATACATTAAGCCTCTATGATGTTGTTTTTCTTCCCCCTCTCCCTCATTTTTTAGACTGTTTAACACAAAGAATAAAAAAAAAAAGAGGTATAAAATATTTATCAGAAAGTTAATCGGTTAAAAATAATTGTTGAGAGAGATGGAAAATTTATTCTCCTTTTATGTTTATTAATTAATCAAATGATCTGAATTCACAAAATGACCTTTGTAAATTAAATACATAATACGAGTTCCCTTTTATATTGACACCAAATCACTACTTATAGGGATTATTTTTATTTGGGGGAAAATATTACATTAAGCAAACTAATGCAGTGAAATATAAATTTAACTTTGCAGATAAGTATCTGAACAAGTTATTATTACTATTAATTTTTGTTTTATGACATGAGACTATTACTCAAATTACAACTCATATTACATGAGAATATAACTGATATGTACAATCATATATATATATATACTGAGACCTGTTGACATCAATGCTGATATGACACCGCTCAGATTTATAACCCTCTCAAATATTCGAGGGACGCCAACTCACCTTCACTTAAGCTCCATGTTGAGTGTTAGAAAATGTATATTTATAAAGGAGAAAACCGTCATTTTACATTTCAAGTCTTACTAACAACCCTTACTTTTATGTATTTAACCTTCTTGTGATTTAATTACATGTGTTTTATTTTAATTAAGTATTTTATGTATTTTAGGGGCATTATAGTCATTTTATAATAAAGGAGAGATCAGACGGCAAAACCGACATCACTTTTGAACTCAGGACGGTCGAAAACCTTAGGAGGAG
>MKYO02005339.1:76296-159370 GCA_002013955.2 Citrus medica | reverse complement strand
TTGATACGGATCCAGATACCCAAGTACGTCAATTTAATAGATTTTCTCTTCAATTTATTCTCTCTATTGCAATTCCAATTTTAGAATTTATTCTCGCCATTTTAATTTAAGTCTTAGCATATTCCAAATCGTTTCCACCATAAATCCAACCACTCATTTACAAAATTAATTCTACACATAATTAAAATCCACCTCCTCGTGGGATCGACACTCGTCACCATTAGTCTATACTATAATAGATTCGTGCGCTTGCGAGTTCATTAAAATTTGCACAACACTCCAGACTGCTTGAGGGACGCCAACTCTCAGTCTGAGAGAAAGACTATCTTCACTCAAGCTCCAGACTGCCTTCACTCAAGTTCTGAAACCCCTACAATATATCTGCAGAGACTCAAACCACTTCTCTCACATTTGTGAGAAAGTAGCTGTAGCCACTTGGGCTAATTTATTATTACTATTAACTGATTAATAGAAAGGTGGGGGCTCGATATTATGAAATGGGAATCTCTGAAACATGATAGTCGTGCATGCCAGTTGCCACGGGCCCCACGTGCGGGGCCTACCGCTTTCACGCAATTGACCGTCGCTGCTTGACTTGGATGTGTATAAATACCATCCCAAGATGGAACCAAAATCTCACCTCTCTCTCTCTCTCAAGTCTCGCAAACTACCTTGCTTTTCACTGCATTAACAGGAAGAGTTGTTTAATTTTCTGATTTGAAGAATATGGAATCTATTTTTGCAGGTACATTTTAGGACAAGTTCACTTTGACTGCCGCTTCGAATTCTTATCTTTCTCTCTCTCTTTATTATATATATATATAATTCTTTATTAATTAAATTATTTATGTATTTTAAGATTATATTTTTTAATAAAGAAATTTTTATCAGGTAAGAACCAATGGTCAGAGATGTTTGTCATGAAGGAAGGTGTTCCTATTTGGCCGTATTGGGATAGTATTCTTGTTGATGAGATAAGAAATGATAATCTTGATCTTCTTGAAGTTCCTCAATACGGGCGAAACCTTAATGAGAGTGGTTGATTGGCTTACTACGAGTTGCTTTATGTTGAGTAATGTTATGCTTTCAAGAGTNGACCGTCGCTGCTTGACTTGGATGTGTATAAATACCATCCCAAGATGGAACCAAAATCTCACCTCTCTCTCTCTCTCAAGTCTCGCAAACTACCTTGCTTTTCACTGCATTAACAGGAAGAGTTGTTTAATTTTCTGATTTGAAGAATATGGAATCTATTTTTGCAGGTACATTTTAGGACAAGTTCACTTTGACTGCCGCTTCGAATTCTTATCTTTCTCTCTCTCTTTATTATATATATATATAATTCTTTATTAATTAAATTATTTATGTATTTTAAGATTATATTTTTTAATAAAGAAATTTTTATCAGGTAAGAACCAATGGTCAGAGATGTTTGTCATGAAGGAAGGTGTTCCTATTTGGCCGTATTGGGATAGTATTCTTGTTGATGAGATAAGAAATGATAATCTTGATCTTCTTGAAGTTCCTCAATACGGGCGAAACCTTAATGAGAGTGGTTGATTGGCTTACTACGAGTTGCTTTATGTTGAGTAATGTTATGCTTTCAAGAGTTTGTATTTCATAAACAAAGTGTGGATTTAGTACCTCAAAATGCAATTTTATATCACTTTGCATGAAAGACATATATGAAATACGTAGTATTTAATAAATAAGCATAGCGTTACTCTTCTGTATTAAATAAATAAACGACTTGTATTATTGCCAGTAGTTTAATTCAATAAATAAGATGATCTCTTGAGATGTAAAGAAAATTTCCTTTGATTGCATCATGTACTTTAGTTTTCCTAAAAATAAAAAAGGTTGATTGTGTGTTGATTTGTTATTATTATTATTATTGAGCAAAAGCACTACTAAGTACGAATTTTTTTTGGAGAAAAGGGAAAAGCATTAGAAATTTAAATGGGAGGACAAAGATCGAGCCTAGAAAGAAGCTCAACAAAGTAAAAAGTTAAAAAAAAAAATACAAAGAAACAAATAAAGATGAGTCATGAAATGAGCGCAAAGGGCAGCACAATGGTGGCATAAATAAATGGGGTCCTAATACTGAGGTAACTGAGGCTTCATACATGATTTAATATTGAGATTTTTATAAATGATTATTACTACTTAAAAATTGACATTAGGTTCAAAGGTCATATCCAGTCCATTAGATATGTATTTTATAAGGGATCTAAGCTACTATGTCCGGGTAACTATTGTGAGCTATGGTTTGGAAAGTATGAATGCACTAATTTGAGGATAAATTTTAGCATAAATTTTTAAATATATTTAACAAAGTTAATTGAAAAATGACTACCTTATGCAATTTAAAAACTATAGGTGGTGCACAATTATCGATTGAAAATTTTTATGACTATTTGGACTTTCAACATCTGTCACGTGATTTTGAAAGCACGTATTTTCAAAAGTTTTAGTTATTTTACATGATCATGTAAGACATATGATTCTTCTACAGTCGTTGGATGAAAATTCAACTGTTGTTAAAATAATATAATTTTATTATATTATATTTTTATAATTGTTGAATTTTTATCAAACAACTGTAGAAGAATCATGTATCTTATATAATTATATAAGATAATAATCTTCATTCTCAAAATGAAAAATGATATGGAGACTATAAATCATGACAAACTTAAGACAAAATGGCACCATGAGCTTCGTTTTCAACTTTTTTTTTTCTTTTTTCCCTCAAAATTTCTATCATTTCAAAACATCTGTCAAATACTGTAAGTCTATAATGAATTACAAAAAAAAAAAAAGTGGCATCCCCAAGTCGCCAAAAGCAAGTGATCGATGTGACAACTTGTAATCTCACATTTGCATGATCAAAGTATGGTCTAATCTAATGTAATATTAGTTATATTTTGATTGTAATACTAATGTTAAAAAAAATTATGGTCATGTATTTCCCATACACGAACAAGACAAAATCTTAATTCTAAATTGATCAACTCAATTATTGTTGACAGTTTCCGTTGTAATGGATGATATAATCTATGTTAAAGAAAATTCAATGATGCTACCAATAGAACACCAACGTGAAAAATATTATTGTCAAGAAATGCCAGCATAAGTTCATGAAATATGAAGCTTAAACAAAAATTACTATAATAATATCAAATTTTAGTTCGGGTAAAGATAATTTATATCCATAAAATTTCTCTCAATATTCAATTTCTAAAATGCCCGACCTTCAAAATTTAAAGAATTTTTATATTTACTTCTTACCCTCTCTAAAATTTCAGAAATAACTACCAATTACGATTACGATTACGATTTTCTCTCCAAATTGTGAATCAATTTATACTCTCTTTCTGGTTCCTACCTAGTATATAAACTATCTAGTGACATCCGACACATGAGATAACAAATAAATTAATTACAATTTGATCAACCATTGTTTAGCCAACCATCTTCTCAAACCAGCTCGTCAGAATCTCAGTCTTTATTTTGGATACTTTTAATTAAAAGCTGACTCCGATTAAAGAAACTCATGCAGGAACTCGCTCAACTACTTGCTTAATTTTGACTACACGCAAGGATAGGGGGAGAAAAATATATCCTGAGTTTTTTTTATTATACGAGACTATTGATTAAATTACAATTCGTATTATATGAGAGTATAATTGATATATACAATCATATATTTATACTGAGACCTGTTGACATTAATACTGATATGACACCACTAAAATTTTTAACCTTCTCAAATATTCGAGGGACGTCAAACTCCCATCCTGAGAGAATGACTGCCTTCACTCGAGCTCAGAAACTCCAAAGAAGAATATTTAAATTAAACCCCTATAATACGTCTGCGGAGGCTCGAACCCCTTCCCTCACATTTGTGAGGGAGTGGCTTAAGCCCAAGTGGTTATCCTGAGTTGATTGAAGATTAAGAAAATTTCTTTTGCAGGTACACATTTAGGCTGAGTTCAGTTGAATGCCATTTCTAATCCTTACATTATACTGTGCATGTTGTTTATGAATAAATACGATTTTTCCACTTCTGTTGAGTGGGCAAGCACAAATTGTCCTGTTACAAAATGGAGACTCTCTCGGCTCACTCTTTTTCATTCGGTTGAGAGTAGTGTTATTGATGAGATAATCTTGATCGACATAGGAGAACCTTGGCCAAAGTAATTAACTGATGGCTAAATTTGAATTGTTTTCTATTAGATAAATATTATGCTTCTAATAGTTTTTATTTTGATTATTACAAACAAAGCGGTGATGTGACATCTCAAAATGTCATTTTATATTACTTTGTACATAAAACATGACATGCAAATTTGTTATGTTTAAATAAACTAAAATGCGATGTAATATTGTGGTTAGTCAATTGTGAGATTGTTGGTTTGTTTCAACAAATAATATTATTATTATGTATATTTCTTGAGATGTACATATAAGAGATTTTCTCAATTTATATCATTTGCCCATTTTTTCCTTAAAAAAAAATTGTATTCATTGAGAATGAAAAAAAGAAATACATTGTAGGGTAATTGATACGTATACAATTAAGATCATCGGATATGTACAGTACATGTGGGCAGAGTTGAAGGGACGTACAGAACAGAAACCATCATCATCATCATGATGTAGTTCACAAATCACAACAGAAAGGAGAATGGGCTTATATGAACAAAATGAAAATTTATATGCTTAAAGATACAAATGATAGAAATTGAGTGACCTTCATGAAAATCCTTCCCCACACACGCGAACCGTCTAAAACCCTACAATACATTTTCTTGTCTCCGAACAAAAACCCTGAAACTTATATTATCTCCATCCAATTCAAAATGGTTTTCAGTTCAATTCTTCGGAAATCGGCCTCCTCTTTGGCCCCACTCGCTATTCGACTTACCCGAGTCAACAGAAATTACCACTCTGCCATCTTCACCGCTTCAAAACCCCTCTATCAGAAGCCAAATTTGGGCCCTTTTGCACCGAATCTTTACTTCTCTACGGCTACTGAGACTACGAAGCCGAGGTCTGATGACTCACTTCTCCGAATCATTGACTCCGAAATCAAGTGTGCCGTGGAAACTGATGATCATGACCGGGTGAGGAAATTTCCTTTGGTTGCCGAGATATTAGTGGAAACTGAAAAAAGAATATTAGAATTTTGTTGAGGTTTTGTTTCTTTTGAATTTTAATTGGTAAACAAACTTTTTTTTTTCTGTTTGATTGCTGAGAAAATGGATGAGAATGAAAGAAATTTGAGGTTTTTGTGGTGTTTTTGGATTTAGAAATTAAAAGAACTCGCATGGCATGTTTGGTTGGAGTTGAGTGAATGTTTATGTGTCACTTAGTTTCTTAGGTGTGATACCCTATTTTGATTGCTGAGAAAATGAAGGAAAATTAGAAGCTAATTAAGTTTTAGATGGGTGGTGCTTTTTGCCCTGCCTGAATAGTGAATGATATTATGTTATTATTAACATTAACATAAAGTTATTATGAAAAGTAAAACTAGTTGTAAATATTACAAGCTGATGTTCTATAAGTATATAACACAATGTTGTATTAGCAAGCTTTTTTCTCCTAGTTTATATCATTTCCCAAAATTCCTCTTCCGATTAAAGTGGGCAGATTGCTATCTTTAGTTATTAAAAGAAACTTGTGATGTGAATGGTTTTGTTCTTTTAAGAATTATACTAGTTTCGAATGACAATAACTGTCGTGTGTTTGAGTTCCTCTTGGTTTGCGGCGGCAAGCTTTTGTGCCGGTTCACATGTTGACCACATTGGTGCTATAAGAAAGTTTTCATCCCTACAATTGCAGCCTACTTTGTTACTGTTCTTTTAATTGTTATTCCTATGTCTATATTATCGTATTTTTCCTTGTGTAGTATGCTCTTACTTTGTTTTTGATGAATAGGTTGAAGAGACTCCTGGTGGCTTTCCTTTCAAAATTGAAGACAATCCTGGACTGCAGACCATAACACTGACTAGAGAATATGAGGGTGAACTTGTTAAAGTGGAGGTTCAGATGCCTGATCTTGTTAGTGGTGAACAACCCGAGGCTGTTGATGACGACAATGATATGGAAACGCCCAATCAATCTAGCATCCCGCTGGTTGTTACTGTCTCTAAGAGTAGTGGAACCTCACTCGAGTTTAATTGTGTTGCTTATCCTGACGAGATTTCAATTGATAGCTTGGCTGTTAGAAAGACAGAAAATTTGGAGGTTGAAGCTGGCTATGAGGGGCCTGACTTCCAGTAAGTTTTGCATAAATTTTTCATCAATGATTTATAATCTTTTACTTATAGATATGATATGAGTTTTCTCCTCTTGGTTTTTTGAAGTGATTTGGATGAGAACCTGAAGAAAGCTTTCCACAAGTACTTGGAGATTCGAGGAATAAAGCCTAGCACAACAAATTTCTTGTTTGAGTACATGCTGAACAAAGACAGTCGCGAATATCTGATTTGGTTGAAGAAACTCAAGGACTTCGTTGAGGCTTAGCTTAGCTTTCTGCATGGAGTAGCTTTAGGTTTTTTGGTTTTGTAGGTACTGTTAATGCATTCATTCAGTCACTGCCTTTTATGAGTAAAGCATAACTATACCTATTAAATGCACCGATTCTAGTTTGAAGAACTTATTAAATCTAGTGATTTAAACGGTATCTAATTGTCGTGAAGTATGCTTAGATTAATATTGGCGGGTTTTGAGGTCTCAATAAAATCTTTTTAATTGCAGTGTTCAACAATCAAGGTTGAAAAATACGATACTCCTGAACTGCATTCTTTGAATAATGAGTTTTCTAACTCTTGCAATTATTGACAAGATACTATCAGAATGCACTTGCATCAGTAACTAGAATTATCTAAGTGAAAGAACGCTATGTTCCAGAAAGGATCTGTAGTGTATACTGCTATTGCTAAATTAATCTCAGCAAGCTGGAAATGGGATACAATTTGCTTATTTCAAGAGGGCAGTAATTCGCTTGCTACAGTCTCGGAAATCCAAGAGATTTCGCACTGCCGATATAACTATGCCTTAAGAGGGGGGAAAAAAATTTGCAGCAAAAGCCCATAAAAATCGCTTCTTTTCTGCATGTTGTAGAACTTTTTGGTACATATACTCAGGACTCAATATTTACATCCTCGTGGATGTATTCGACCCCCTTATCCCCATCCACCACTTGCCCGCTTCCTTTGAGAATCCTGCATATTTTGCAGAGCAACAATAACTTGAAATCAGATCAGTTTGATCATGTGATAATAAAAAATAGAGGCTCATGCTGCAATAAGTGAAAGCTACTCGTCAACAAACAACATATGGGAAAGTAAAAAAATAATTATGTTACACTTTTTTTTTTTGAGTGAATACTTTATTTGAAAATCAGCTAATGTAATCATGGTGTAACTAGATGAATGTTCTAATGATTGCCCCCAAAGGCATGGCCGAGTGGCTTTCTGTAAGAAAATTCATACCATCTTGTAGTTAACAATCCTTCAACTCCAACTGGACCCCGAGCATGAATTCTGCTCGTGCTTATGCCAACCTAACCAGATACCAAAGAGAATCAGCCATGTAAGCTAGGTTCTTTAACATATTAATGAAAATCATCAAATAATTGGCAAGTGATAATATACCTCAGCACCTAGTCCAAATCGAGCTCCATCACAAAATCTTGTGCTTGCATTGTGAAATACAGCCGCACTGCCAATGTAAGAACCAACTCAAATTAGATGGTTACAAAATTTAATGATACATTTTGGATAGTGAATAAGGGCAAATAATTTACAAAGAACAAAACAGTAATTCAAAATTTTTAATCCTATTGTTCCCTGACGTGAGCGAACCAAACCTCTAAGGGAACCGTATAAATTAACAACATAAAGTCTAAGGGCCTGCTTGTAGTTGTTTGTTCTTTTTTCTTAGGTTAGTGATTCCGTTTCAAAATTTAAACAGCTGTGGATTAAAAAGCCAAAGCACCTCAATACCAAATGAGCCCCAACAATCGAAGCATTCTACCTGTCCACTTGGCGTAGAAAAATTTCTGCAGCTTCACTGTCATTTGTAATGATGCAATCAGTGTGCCCGCTGCAGAAGGGAACAAAAAAGATGTAAGACTCTGTAGGAGATGTGAGCATAAATATGATCTAAAAAGAACTGCAACATGCCTTCCATGTTGATGTATATGGCCAATGGCTGCATGTACATCATCCACAATTTCAATAGTGCATGCCATTGAGTTGTACTCATGATGAAATGAATTTGGCTCAGGAATATTCAGCAAGGAGCTTGCCCTTGGTCCACCATACAAAGTGACACCTTCAAAAGAAGTGAACCGGTTACCTTTCATGAATATCCTTCTGATTGTGGACTCTGAAATGAAGTTTTTCTTAAAAGTTCCGAAAAAAATTTGATTTATGCTAATATAGCAAAAATTTTCATGCAAAAAATTGGATAATAGACGATTAACAAGGCTATTTTGACATACAATAAAATGGTAATGGAGCAAACAACTAATTAATCTATTCAAAACTTTGCAGATCTTTGAGAGACTTGGTACACCTAGAAGGGCAAGGTGAGGAGTGACAATTTCTTTTGCAAGGAAAAAGCCTTACCTTCGGATCGAAGATTATCAATAAGCTCATTGAAGCCAGTAGGCACCAAATCCTGGTGTATAAGAAGTGTTTCCTGACAAGATCCAAGAGAGCAACACTCAGAGAAAACACCTAGTATTATGAACAAAAAGCATTGACTCCTGAAAATCTAAACTTGCAATTATATTAAGGAACTTTACCAAAAATATTATCAACAAATATATGAAACAAATTACCATTGCATTACAGGCTGCAGGGTAATCTACTTTTGCATCCAAGACGATTTGCTTCGCCATATCCATATCAGCAGACTTATCAACATATATATGGCAAATTCCATCTGAGTATCAAAAATGCATCTTTTTTACAACATCCAACATATTATTCCCGCATAAAGTATTACTAAACTAGAGCAAGCTTATACAGAATAATAAGATTCCATCTGTATTTTATCTCACCAGCATGACCAAGAACAGGAATTTTGGTCGATTCCTTGATTTGAGAAACAAGTCTGTTGCTTCCTCTTGGTATTACAAGATCTATAACATCATCAAGCTGGCACAAAAATGCAAAAGCTCAGTTTTATTTATCATTCTCAAAGTTAAAATGCTTTTAACATCAGTCATCAATGTAAATCTATACCTTAAGCAGATCTGGGATCTCCTCTCTTGAAGTCACTAGTCCAATAAGTCTTTCACCAACATTTTCCGGGATGACTTCAGTAATTATCTATAAATATAACAAGGACTCAGAAACTTTAGGAACAGATTCATTCAATATATTGCTAGGCGATCATTTAACTTTGAGAAATGAAACCTTGTGCAGAATTGCATTTGATCTTTTAGCCTCCTTCCCCCCTTTCAATAAAAGCCCATTCCCACTTCGGATTGCCAATGCAGCTATCTATACAGCAAGAAAAAAGGAATCCCATGAGCAATAAGGCAGCATACATAAAGCAGATACAAATACATCAAGGAGGTCCATATATCCAACTGAACTGAGCAAAGTCATCATCCCATCAAAACTTGTTCATATGAACTCATTGATTACTTGGCAACTTTACAAAAAGAAAAAAAATTCAAAAAAGAATAATATAGAACGTACTTATATTGCAAAATATATATCTTGAAGTCTAATTAATATAGCACAATTTTTTCACACATGCAGAGGACTTGGCATTTATTTTCCAATTATACCCATGATGGAAAGACAAGCAAAGGAGTATATATATAAGTAATAAATCAGCTAAAAAAATCTTTGTGCAATAAACGATATTAAGTGAAAAACAATGTTCGTGAAGATGATTTGATATGTCATTAAAGACAGTAACAGCCAACAAAGAGACGACAAAATTATCTTCTGGTCACCACCTTAAACATATCATAATTCTGATCATATTTACCTGCACTAGTGCATCAGGTCGAGACTCAAAAACAATCAAGAGAACACCCAAGGGACATGAAGTTTTCTCTAAGAGGAGTCCATCTGCAAGCTGATGGCAAAAAATAATCAGATACATCTCAGATCAATGTTCAAGAGATGGGATTATGATAGTCTGGAAGATCTCCATAGGAGTTGTAATAACCACTGTACTTCACATCCAAGAAATAATTTCAGGGACAGACTGTTGACTATCTGTCTCTCACAAGCTTTCTATGAAACTGAAGTAAGCTGGCTGCTTACTAGGCGCTGAAGTCAAGATTGGCACTAATATTGTGTATCTATTCTCAATTCCGAGTCTGTCCATCTCTTGGAATCCCATCACAAGACTAAAGCCCTGGATTTAGTATACTTCAAAATATATTGCTTACCTGGGTTTTCTTCAGAATATGACCAATGGGGTCTTCCATGTTTGCGAGCACACGAACTGAGTTCATGAGACTTGAAATCTGTCAGGTACGGTAAACTTCAATCAAACCAGAATTTGTGCCATTTTGAGAAGAAAATAGAAATTAGTATACTATAACCTAATTAGTTACAAATGAAATGGAGCTTAGCAACAAGAACTAGAAACAGCCAATGTATCAGCAATGTCTTGCCTTCCCAGATTTCAAAGCCAGCCGTGATAGCAAGGGTTTCTCATATCCCTCCTGTTCTGCAGCTGCTACATCAGCTTCATTTTCTTCCATGATCAATTCTTTGTTAGCTTCTAAGGCATCAGCTATGTCTAGCAATATC
The DNA here is from genome assembly GCA_002013955.2 of Citrus medica. Classification (NCBI taxonomy): domain Eukaryota; kingdom Viridiplantae; phylum Streptophyta; class Magnoliopsida; order Sapindales; family Rutaceae; genus Citrus; species Citrus medica. The sequence goes on along the minus strand of MKYO02005339.1, from coordinate 148,571 downwards.
TTTTTCCTATCTTCAGATGACATGGCCTATCAAAGAAGATATCACTTAGTTACTGTTGTTTACGAGTTAACATGGAAGAAATTGCATCTCCAATTGCAATTTTCCCATTCAACATAAACTTACTAAACTTTGAATTTGTGATTCAATTCAATGTTACCTGAAGTCGTCTGGAACTCTCCCTCGCTGCCACTGCCATTTCACGTGCACCAACTTCATTGAACGGGTCCAAAATATGTGCATCTTGATGAAAAAGGGTACCGATACGCTCTCCTTGCAGAACTTTCAGTATATTTTCATCGGAATACCCACTTCAAAAGCAAAATAAAGAAATTATTCCGCTTGTAGTATTTCATATTTAACTGAAACCTACACACTGAATTCAGATGATAAAACATTTCATATGAAAACTGTCATCTTCATTGTCCTATGTTGGAATAAACTATAATATAAGAGAAAACCATACCTTGTGATAACCACAGGGATGCCAGCATACGCTGCATTGACTGCAGCTTTAACTTTGGCAGTCATGCCCCCTCTTCCAACCCTAGACTTGTCTCCAAAAGTTATTTCACCTTGATGCCTTTCCTTAACATATGTATCGATTAGCTTTGACTGTGGGTCACTTGGAGGGCCGCTATAAAGACCTTCTACATCACTCAATAGAATGAGAAGATCAGCTTTTAACTCCAAAGCCAGAAGGGCTGCTAAGCTATCATTATCCCAAAATATACCGGAAGAATCCTGCAAAGAGTGAAACGTTACCAGAATTGTGTTTTAGTACATGTATTAATTATGGACACAAACTTAGTAACGGTGGAACTATTGCAACCATTTTCCAGGTTCTTTTTTCCATAATGGCTGTAGGATTATTGAGTTCTCAACCAGAGAGCTCTGCTTCCTGATTGTTACTAACAGGAAAGATCATAATTAAATTTAATACAATATAGCATAGCCAAAAGAATAAATAAATTAAGCAGGGCAAACCCAGGTAATCAAAGAAAAGGTTCCCACAATGAAAAGTGACTAGGATGTGAAAGATACCTCATATGGAGCTTTCCTGGTACTCACAGCATCATTTTCATTAAAAACAGGAATCACCCTCAGAGATAACAACGATTTCACTGTTTCACTAAGCTGACTTCTAAATTCTTTGTCTCTAAAATCATTATCTGTTACTAGGAGCTGTGCTGATGTCAGATCTAGCTGCAGCATTGAAGAAAAAAAAATTATTAAATAAAAAATCAAGAACCATATTGGGTTGCAACAATTTTTTTTTTTTAATTTTTACGGAAACAAAAGAAAAAGGTCTCCAAACCCTTACGTGAGCTGGCTCCAAAAATGCTGCCAAAAGTTAAGGAAAAAAAAAATTAATTACCTCACTAAACAGCGTATCATAGAGAGCCATGATAGAATTTTGGCCGACAGCCGCGCATGCCTTCCCATCAAGTTCAATTTGTGGTTTTTGGAGATCAGCAAAGCTGTAAGATATGAACAACTAATGAATACATAAACCATTTAACTGAATAATGGAAGCTTTAAGTTAGGAACTCTCTTTAACATAATTTTACATATAAAGACAGATAGAAATGTTTAAAAATATCTGCAAAGTCCAGCAGCAATCCCCACAATACAAATCGGCACGCGCACCGATTTTTCAGATCACTGAATTCATAATGTGCGTGAAGAATCAAACAACATCCAAACACAAATGCCTCTAACTCGTATATCCCCATGTTAATAAAAGAACCCTGGAAAGGTAAAGAAGGATAAAAAGAAAGACCTGCTGTTAATTAATCTCCTGTATCTAAGCCTTTGGCGACCAAGGCCGACGGCGCCTGACGATACCAAAATAACCTCATATCCTTGTGAATTCAATTCTTTAATCTGCAACGACATTTAGAACTCTAAAATTAATAGGAACCACACAAGCTATATAAACAAGGAACACAAAAATTTTACGAGGAGCTTGCATTACTATAAATCTACAAATGACAGGATAAACATGCCTGCTCACAAAGAGCTCCTAGTCTTCCAAGTGCTAGTCTTCCGTCACTTCGGGTAACAACAGCCGTTCCAACCTTCAATTGTAAATGCAGAATTAGTTAACACGTGAAACAGAAAAGAGAAAAGAAAAGAAAAAAAAGAACTTACGCGAAAACAAAATATGAACACATAAATGTAATGAAAATGACAGGAAAACACACTCTTTTATAACAAATGATAGCAATTCCTAGGACCCAAAAACAGATTAAAAACTAGATATCATTATTACATTCCAAAGAAAAGATTTTGAATACATCATGCAGACGCTCTAAACAAAACCCCATCTTCTCATCATGCCATCAACCAAACATGCATGCCATTGTGTTCCCCCATAATCCCACCATTTTTTTTAAATATATATATATATATATATAAAAGAGTCCATAAACTGCATGGAGATCAATGAAACTAAAAAAAAAAAGAAAAAAAAAAGAGGGTGATGAATGCAATGAAAAGACAAAATGGAAAAGAAAAGTGACGATATGAACGAACCTTAACAACAATACGCTTGACATCTTTGACAAAAGCTCGAGAGGAATCCATGGTACTGGCCATGCTCGTATCTCGCTCAGTCCCAGGACAACACGATACCGCATACACAACCCCCTGCCGGGTTGTTTAAAAGATTTTATTTATTAACTAACCTATTTTAAAATTTTTACCAAATAAATGCTACTCAACTCAACCAACCTGAGGCCGAGAATATGTATCATCATATAAAACAAAGAGACAAAAACGTAAAGACATCAACCTGTTTAGTGATGCTTTTTAAGAATTTATTCTATTTGCGCAGCTTAAGCGAATTATGAAATGCCACGTAAATGGGGGAAAACCCAGGGAGATATAAAAGGCGTGGCGAGCGATTATTGATGGAAGAGAATAAACCGGAGGATTGGGAACCTGATGGAAGGATGGAGGGAGTTTGTGTCGCATTTGAAAACCATACGCGGCGCATGCAGCTGAAGTTTTGGGCCTACACGACAAAATGAGTTAACAAGTAAAAGCATGTTTTTTTTTTTTTTTTAAAAAAATTAAATTAATTAATTATCTCCAAAGTCGAAGTTGAGATCCGTGTCGTGCGGCTGGTCAGAGGTCGTCGGCATTTGTTAAAATATAATATAATATATTATTGTAGCTGAAGATTCATAATTTTGCGGAGGGAGCGTGGCGTGTAAGGACTTAACTTATTTGTTATTATTATCATTATTATTAGGGATTATTTTGGCTTTGGGGTTTTCCTTCCCTTCAACTAATTTGATTTTTGCGGAGAGGTTATTTTATTTATTTATTTATTATTTTCGGGTGTAAAGGCCCAGTGCCTGTTAGCCATACAGGCACGGTTCTTCTATTCAATGACCTTCATGCATGTGACTCGAGCTTGATTGAATATATGTCCTTCCTCTGCACGAGTTGATTCTGTTTCTCTAATATTTAGAAAGAAATAGATGCAGACTGTTTTTACGATGGCTCAGTTAAGTTCCTTCTTTAGCTATGAAAAATTTCAAATCAATTAATTCATCTTACTGGGGCAATTACGGCTGTCAATTCAAAGTTGTTGGCTTTAAACATTGAATTGGATGTTTAAGAAATCTCTCCCCAGTCCCCATGATTGAATACAAGGGGCCAATTACAACAACATCGAGGCGGTATCAATTCACACCTACAGGCCATAAATGAATTCATCACGAAAAATTTCACAAATATGCTCAGTATTCCTTAAATTATACAACATTTTACTCGCTTGTTCGGAAAATCTAAATTTCATGAACCTCATTTCTGAATCATTTAGGCTCCTAACTCCCAAAGGAAATGATTATAATAAAAACAAAAACAAACACACCAAAAAAAAAAAACAAATAATAATAATAACTAAAAGGCCAATATATTTACACGACCAAAATTTAAGGGAAGCAATTCCAAGATCTAATACAGCTTGTCTATCCTTTTCCTGATGTTGGTCTTTAAAAAAGCTTTCAAAAATCATAAGCACTTCCCCCAAAAGTTTGCCTTTTTCAATTCCATTCCATGTATTAAACTCATCACAACCAAATGACTGATCTCAAAGCAGATAGAAACCTCTACTTCCAAATACATGCAAACATATGCAGCTATCATATTGTTGTTATATTCCACCTGAACCAACTAAACGGATTCAGGTTATGGAAAGAACCAGACCTTGATGAAGATTGCTAGAGCCATTTGCAAACAGAATGAAGCAACCACCAGCACTGTAAGATCATTCCCCTGCATGTAAGATTTGAGGTTGAGGGCAACGAAGCAAGATGAGGTGGTGCCAGCAAGAAGTATGATGATCCACCGAAGAAGCTCAATAGGAATAAGCAACAGAAACTGAAAATTGTACGGCGTATGTTAGATGATTGTCAGAGTAATAGAAGATGCAAAAAACAAACAAACAAACTGATTCTCGGATGTCTCAGGACAACAAAAAGGGACTGTTGACCATTTTTAAACAATATAAAGGTTCAGCAATTTTTAATTTATTCTTTTAAAGGTTATCACTTGTTCACACTATCACCAAGAACTATAATGTTTCACATAATCTAGCATCAGTGCTATGCTTAAGCCAAAAAAGCTAGAAACGGTGAGGATTTTTTTTTTCGTTTTGACAAGAAACCTTTTCAGCAAAAAAGACAAAAGCTCACCGAGGTCACAACAAAGATGAAGAGAGAATATCCCCAGAGGCACCAAAACCGAACAAGGCTAGCACTTGATCCCATGTACTGAAGCAAAAAGTAATATGCCAATGGCACCACTATTGCATAACCATAGACTGTACATGCTGCCACATTTACAAAGCTGACATCAAAGCTCCAAGAAGCACTGCTGTTAGTATATTTTTGCATGAGGTACGTGGCACAGTTTCCAAATGAAGCAAGCATAAATACCAATGTAGTGGAGATCCAGATAAGCCCATATCTAACATGTCAAAGAAAAATCATAACTAATGAGCCCGCAAACTAAAATGAAAGGCAATTTATACAGTAACTATTAGATCGCAAACAAGCCAAACACCCAAAAAAAGAAAAAACATAGATATGCAGTTTCATCTGTTGTTCCAATTACAAAAATTGTATAGATCTGGATTTGTCTATATGTAGATGACTTGTATGGCTATTACAAAACACAACATTTTATGATTTACAACTTCTTAGCAAAATCTATTTTTGTATCTATACAAAAAGAAATAGACCTGTCTATCTATTTCACAATAATGGCAACAAGAGGAAGTGAAAATCAAAACTCACAGATCGGGATTAGCATCAATCTTGCTGAAAAAATCTCCAGAAAGGGGATGCAATGAACTAATCAATCTGTTTATGACAATGTCCGTATCCACATTGAAATACTCTGTGTAGGATGAGATGCTAAAAAACCCCTTCCAATTGTTTGCTGGTTGTTGTTCAAATCCTTCTGCACAGAGGCAAAGTCAGACATATTGTTAAAGGCTAACATAATGGCAGTATCTGTTCGCAAGAACAAATCCATGGCAATACATATCATCACTAATTTGCCCCTGATTATACTTTCAGTAACTCCTAATTGAAAATTATGCATTTGTGAGACTCAATTCTAAAAGTAAGAGAGCCCCATTGCCACCATCTTCTCATTCCCTCCCTGGCCCAACATAGAAGATAATGCACTACTGAACAGACCTCCCATGTTCCTATTCGATCAGCCAAAAGCTGAAGATCTTAGCTAGCCACGACTGCCACAAGATATAATATTTTTCAATTATTTTATTTTTATTTACAAGAAGTTAATATGAAATTGCATATTCATATGGCATTTTTTATATGCAGTTACATGCCTACTAAAACAAAGACTAGTAGAAAAGTAGAGCATATTTCAAGGAAAAATTTCAAATCAGACGAAATCCATTGCCATTCAAAACAAGCAAAAGAAGGTTTTACCAGTCTGTTGCTAGTTTCCTTCTTACTACGTTACAAAAATATAAACTTTTGACACAAGTCGACCATATTCCTACGTTTGGTATTAAGCCCCAAGCAACTTCAGATCTAATAACTGAGACTTATTAGTAAATTTAATCTTGTGTTTCTAGTCTTTACCACCTATCTGTTGTCGCTGTATGAATAGGGAAACATATTTTTAACCAAAAGCAACAAGAAAGGTTCTAATAATTCACATGACTAAAGCTAGCCATGTTTTCTCATAAAAGCACAAACACATTAAAATCAACAAGAAGTGAGCATACCACTTGAACTCCCAAGAGATTGATAACCCGGCCTGCTGCCTCCTCCATTACCTGGGGGAAATGTTTCCATAGTAGCTTCCGGAGCTGCAAAAGAGCAGCAATATTGTTCACTTAATTCATAAAATTCAGCATCAAACAATAAAGCACTTCAATCACAACAAAAGAATTTGTTATAGAACACCCCCATTACCTTCATAGCTTGTGGCGTGCTTTTCTTCACTCACAACGGCCTATATACAGGAGAAGAAGGAAAAAAAAAAAAAACTCTTTTTATACTTTCTGATAAGCTACTGTAATTAGTAATTAACACACATCATTTACGAAAAGTAGGTCATTAATATAAAACCTTCCAAAAATATCTCGCAGCTTTTGCTAAACGAACTAATTACTCAAAATAAAATTAACATTCAGAAATTTATTTAATTTCAAATAAAAAATGAAGGAAATGAAATGAAATTGGATCAGACTTACGGGGACTGAACCGAGCAAATGGCTTGAGGGGAGGTTATTGTAAGACTCGTCCATGATAAGAATTCAGATCGATCAACAAAAGAAAACTCCGCTGCTGATTAGAGACGCATTGTTTTCTGGATTTTGAGAAAGAAAATGGATCAAGATTTGATTTTGAGATTTAAAAAAGAAAGAAAGAAAGAAAGAAAATTGTCAGTTAAAAAGCGAGCCCTAAATGTTGCCTTTTTTCTTTCTCAACGTGGTTAACGAAACGAAACAAGACTTAAGACTGGTCTCTCGACCGACCCGTAATGGATCAAGATTTGATTTTGAGATTTAAAAAAGAAAGAAAGAAAGAAAATTGTCAGTTAAAAAGTGAGCCCTAAATGTTGCCTTTTTTTTTTCTCAAACTGGTTAACGAAACGAAACAAGACTTAAGACTGGTCTCTCGATACACTGCCACGCGTTGGTTTGTTACTTTACAGTTTACAGTTAGTGTGGCGGATAAAAATACTAAATTTTATTGTCTGAGCCCGGGTTCGAACCGGGGACCTCTAGTGTGTGAGACTAGCGTGATAACCAACTACACCACCCAGACGCTTCGATCATGTTTTCTCATGAATTTTAACTTATCCAAAACGATATAATCTTCATGAAGTCAAAAACAGACTTTGTTTAAATATTACTAAAATTGAACCGAGTATAAAATAATTTTGAGACAGTTTTGTGTGTACATTTGGACCATTGCCAATGCAAATCTCTCCCTCCATTCTCCAATAATAAAGAGGTGCTTCAAAGCTCTAACTAGACTTGACTTGACTTTACTTTACTTCTTCAACGTGTGTCCATGGTTGAAGCTTAGAAAATGTTTCTCACCAACATCCCTCTCTTCATCTCCCTCTTCCTCTCATTTTCTCTCCCTCTGTACTCCAATCCTTACCTCTCACCTACCACGCTTTTCCCGAATTACCAAAAAATGCTCCAATCTTTCAAAGTTTTCCCTTACACCGCTCCCCTAGTTTTCTCCACCCCATCTGATTCCGAGCCCCTCTTCGTTTCTTCTCTCCTCAACAGCTCTTTTATCACTCTAGACCCAGAGCAAGCCGACCTCTTTTTCATCCCCTTCTCCTCTATAAACGTCTCCGCGCGCTCCCTCTCGCGTCTTGTCAATGCCCTCCGATACGACTTCCCGTTTTGGAACCGCACTCTTGGCGCCGATCATTTTTACGTCTCCTGCGAAGGTCTTAGCTTCGGTTCTGACAGAAATGCACTTGAGCTGAAGAAAAACTCTGTTCAGATCTCCTGTTTTCCGACAGCTCCAGATAAATTTGTCCCCCATAAGGACATCACTTTGCCTCCTTCCCTTGCGGGTCCCTACTCGCCGATGGAAAAGGCCAAAAATCATCTGCACCTGGGTTATGTTAGATACGGTGCCATCAAAGAGCATAGTTTGATCAAAGAATTGAGAGCTGATTCCGAGTTTTTGGTGGATTCTGAGCCGCTGGATCAATCGGCTTTTCAGGAGAGAATCCGAATTAGCAAGTTTTGTTTGTTCGAGTACGGTAAAGGGGATGTCTCGGGGATTAGTGATGCTTTGCGTCATGGTTGCGTACCTGTGGTGATTACTGACCGTCCGATCCAGGACCTGCCGTTGATGGATGTGCTGAGGTGGCAGGAGATGGCGGTGTTTGTGGGATGGAACAAAGGCCGGGCCGGGGTTAAGGTGGAGGATTTGAAGCGCGTGTTGTATCGCACGTGTGGTGGGGATGACAGGTACGGGGAGGTGAGGGGATTGGGTGTAACGGTGGGTAAGCACTTTGTGTGGAATGAGCAACCACAACCGTACGATGCGTTTCATCTTGTGATGTATCAGCTGTGGTTGAGACGACACACGATTAGATACGCCCGCAGAGAAGTGGCATAAGTTTGTCTTTTGCATGTGTGATGATGTACTAATAATACTATGAACCATCGAATTGTAATCTCTCCAATAACTTGCAACTCCTTGAACCAACAGCGGTATCAATTACAAAATCTTTTTTTCTCAAGTGAACAACTTTCAGGTGTCGGTAAAAATTTTGTCATCTTCTAATGAAGTACAGGCCGTGCAAAGCTGTAAATCTTTCGGAGAAATTGTATGCTGCCGTCGGGTTAAAATTAATTGAATACGTTTTCTTGACCAACGAATGTGTTTGTCATTTGCCCCATGTTGCTGACATGAATTGCATCAAGATGATCTGAAGAGAAACTTGCCGTTAATGAACATGGACTTCTGTGAGGGGGTCACTCCCCCTCACTTCTTCACTATTTTCAGCACATCACCAATGAGATGGAGCGAACCAGTTACAAGGACCTGATAATTGAAGAGAAAATTTTGATTGATAATAATGTAAATCCAATACAGAGACCTTACATGACGACAACGGTTACCTGAAAACGAAGAGACTGATTCTGTTGGACACTGTCCCTGAGCCATTTAATAGCCAGTGGCAGAGAAGAAAAGACTGCACTGTTTTCACAGCTCCTGGCACTCAATTCTGTGTCGTCTTTTACATCTTCAGATGCATTATCTGTATTCTTGGCCTCCCCTGCTAGTGAGTTCAAAAAATAACATTTTCATAGATAAAACAAAAACAACTGGCTTTAGATAAACTACTTATTTCTATTAAGGAAAATCGCGAGATATTTCACCAGTTCAGGCTGATGCAATATGATTATCACAACGATGGGTACCACACATATAATTGATACCTTTATCACCCAGCATGAGGTTTTCCCACACTCTTTGAAGAGCAAACTGCCACGACAGATCGATTTGAGTCTCAGTTGGCGGTAAAGCATGGGATCCAACCTTATTGTACACTGATGCATTTGGCACAAACAGAGCCTTCTTGAAGTAAACACCTACAGTTACAATGAGATGCTTAAGCTACACCAACGTGATAAATACCATGGCACAAACAGAGCCTTCTTGAAGTAAACACCTACAGTTACAATGAGATGTTTATGCTACACCAACGCGATAAATACCATCTAAATAAAAATCAAATATCTTCTTTTCTTTTCTGTAAAATACAGTAATAAACCACCAAGTACTTCAACCATATATGAGTCCTACATGTTCTAAAAAAACGTAGGAGAGAAACTCTAAAAGATGACTTGCACTCACCATGTCTGGCACAAGTTTTCATCAGGCTAGGAAGAAGCAACTGAGGATCTCGCACCGACATACAATTGAACAACAGAATCTGCAAGGATTTTTCAACAAGTTTAGTTCACCATCAACACAAATGTGACCCAGTGCAGCAGAATATTCTCTGAATACACAATAAATATCACAATCTAAAATTCAGGATGCTCCCACAAAATCACATGCAAATATATGAAGACACTATCAAAAGCTGTTTTTATAGATGTGTCGACTGAAAGTAATGCAAACTTTTGGTCTGAAAATAGAGGAAAGCCAAATTCAGTGAAAATCTCATATATAGAGGCGAGAATGAAGTTCATCTCAGCTATTTTTAATTGGTAAATATTGTGTTTATCACATAATCAAGTGGCTCTCTTCATTTAAAGCATATGATCTGCAGTCACTGGAAAAGGCATGTGACCTGAAGCACCTATATTCTCTACTTTAAAGAATTTGCGTAACCAAATTATGAGTGCTCCTGTGGTTTTGGAGTATAGAAATCAATCAGAGTGGATTTGCCAATTAAAGCATATATACTCTTGAAGCATGATGCCACTTTCTCTACCTGTGCAGAGTTCTTTCTAATTTTTCCATCATGCTGTCTCTGTGGCAATCCATTGGAAGATCCAGAACTATTTGGTGGTTGAAAATCAAAGGTTTCTTGCTGATTTTCCTCCTTAATTGCCAGAGAAAACCATCTTGCACATATTTCCATGCTTTCAGGACTATGTGCTCCATCCAAATAGAACACCAGATCTCCAGATGTTTCAGAGTTCGTATATCGATCAGGAGCAATCTGAGCCCGTCCTTGCAGGTTGGCCATTGTTAGACCTTTGATGAACTGCTCAGGAAGCGGACTCTGCGCCATGCAGATAAATACAACATAAGGTGAAAGAGGAAACCAATATAACAAGAGAACATATGCCTGAGTCACAAAGTAGAAGAAAAAATGCCAAACTCTTATGCAAAGAACATACAGTTGTATCCAGGTAGTTAATTCCGAGTTGACTGGTCCTCTGAAGCCAAGTAGAACTTAGAGCAACAGCAAGACCAGCATTCATATATTGATGTTCACCTTCAAGCCCAAGTTTCACACCATTCAGCAAACTTGCATCCAACGGTGGTACTACTTGAAGAGGTACCTGTCATCAGTATGATTTTCTCAGTGCTCAGTGAAGGCAACCTTATCATTCTTTTCTAAAATGCAGCATAACCTGATTATATCAGAAAAATCAGAAGTACCAAGTTTTTACATGATACAATGTCAGTGTTCACTTATTTTAGAGCCTTCAACAATTAGAGGCCCCAACTTAAATTAAGATCAGACAACTGGATAAGATACTCTTAGAACTACCTTGGTGGAGCAGATGAAAGAGACATAATTTGTAAAACAAAAATGCCTCAAAACCATATATACCAGGTTGTATACGACTTGGCAATTCTTCAAAATCCTAAGCATATCAACCCTCAAAATCATAATATCAAGTAAGAATGCAGTTGGACTTGCGATTTAAACCACCGGGAAGCCTGATGAGGTCTAAGAAAATGCTAACACTAAATCAGTATTGTAAACCCAGATTCGCATTTTATGTACCAGAACACAAACTGATTTTTGATTGATATCTCAGTTTTAGCTTAGCATGATCATCAAATTGACTTACACAAGTTAATCTTACTAACTGTCACCTAAGTTTTGAGTCATGCATTTTCCATTTGTGCACGAAAACAAACTCATTCATGAAAGAAAATGCAACCTACATCCAACTTGGAAGCATTCTCTTCAAGTACACGCATTGCCTCATCAGGCTGAGGTACAGTAAAAGCAGGAACTCCATACTGCATCAGGAAACAGAAAGGAAATGAAGAAAAGTATTAAAAGAAACTCCCAACTCTGTTGCCTGGAAAAAGCATATATTACTCGCATAGATTTTTCTGAGTAAATGGTAATCTGTATAAACCTTAAAGATACCAGCCTTCTCCCCAGCAATTTCTCCAAGTGTATTTCCTGTTTTTAGCAGCCAACAAAAGAAATGAAATTTCAATTATTATAAGCCGAAATAATCATCAGAGAGCATAGTTTTGGATAGCATCTAATACGTTCAAGTTTCGAGTGTGCTTTTTCAATAATTTTTATGCTATCATTTAAGCTTGGATGACTTTGAAAGCTAAAAACTCCAAATGTTAAAGATACTGACTATGACTATCCCAAAAATCAGTTGTTGAGAATTCATGTCATCATTTAAGTATGGATTCTGCAAGTTAGTTTAAACTCTTAGGTCATCAAGGCACATCTACATATCAACAAGTAGCCTTGAAAGGGAATTTAAAAGTAAACTTTCAACAAATCCTCATATCAGTCATCAATTAAAACAATGGCATGGACTCATGCCAGATACTAATTCAGGCAACACTCTTGGTTGGAACCCAGTGTGAGAAACACTGAACTAGAATAATATGGCACAAATCATTCTCTTATCTGCTGTAATGGCCATTTTCTACATAAATCAAGACCAGAACATGTCTGCACCTATTGCATTTGACAGAAAGTTCTAATAGAATTTAGAATGTAGTGATGCACTATATTAAGCTCTGCTTACTATTTACACATTGAGTAAATATGAGCAATTACCTAAATATAAGAAATAATAGAACTAACCAAGAATCTCCATGTGGTCATACCCAAGGGAAGAAATGCCGCATACTACAGGTTTCTGAACCTGAAAAATGAAGTTTGTTATGCCTGTTAGAACTTTCAGAACAATATGTATCCTAGCGCGTAGATGGCCTGATACAATTGAAATAATTTTATAAAATGATGTTTATGACAAGAGATCTAAAAATGATATGAATATATTGATTTCTTCATCAAACAACATCAACACATACCACATTTGTTGCATCAAACCTTCCACCTAATCCAACCTCTAAGATAGCAACATCTATCTGCATAGAACAACATGGTAAAGGTAATATTTCCCATTCCACACATCTGGACAGAAATAATATTCAGGTACTAGGTATGAAATTTTGCAAGAGGTAAACTATATGTATCAAACCTGCTCTGCTGTAAATATCTTGAAGGCAAGTAATGCAAGGAAGCGAAAGTAAGAAGGCATGGGTATGTCTTCAGTAGCTTTTTCCTGCGTACACAAATGAAGGAAAGGAAAAAAGATGCAAATAAACACACCATGAAATCACATAGCTTTGCATAAAAGAGACAACTCTTTCATTCATGGATCAATATGATTCTCTTGCAGTACGTAAATATTTAATCCAAGAATAAGCATGATTCCACCAATTTTAAGTAAATGTATCCTGATACAATTAACCCAACTTGAATCATTATCCAAGCATATGGATCACAACTAACAGAATTTTTAAGGATGGAACAATCCAAAGTATAGGGATAGAATAATATTTAAATAGAAGGAAAAAAGAGTAAACAAGGCAAGAACATACCTTTAGTCTATCATAACACCACCAAAAATATGCCAAAAATTTGTCTTCACTTATGTCATCACTACAGCAGGCAAAACAGCCATTAATTTAAATATCCACAATGTTAAACACAATACGTATAGAAAAGAGTGAAACTGCAAGTATGGTTCCCAACTTCAGCGAAGTAATTGGCACTTCCTAAGGCCAACAAAATTAGCAAAATGTGAATCTGAAATATATAAAAGATCACGTACTGCTAGAAATATTTTGAGATATATATTAATTAAATTGAGTTTCAATCCACGAAAAAAAAAGAAAAAGAAAATTAGTCACTTGAAAATAAACTGTAATTTGACTCTGCTTTTTGTTCAATGAGTTAAGAAAATGTTACAAGTCTAGTTTATCAAAAGAACCAGAATCACATAATAACGAGTATTAATTGAGAATCAAACAGCAGAAAATTAAGTGAAGTATAGGTCATATATATAACTTAATATTAATTTGACTAATGTACACTAACTCTACTTGAGGGTGTTAGTTGGTTCAACTAGTAAAACTGCTCAGGGAGGGGTCTGGGTTAGTTGGTTCAACTAGTAAAACTGCTCAGGGAGGGGTCTGGGTTTGAGCCCACTCAAATGGGGTGTGGCAGGATTTAGTTTCCGGTCATACATGCCTTAATAAAATGAACATATATCTATTCGAGGAATTGAAGAACTCACCCATCCAAACGAAATCTTTCTCTAACATCAATGAGGTGAGGAGATGTGAAAAGTCCTGTCCGGAAGCCACAATTACGCAATATAGATTCCGTAAATGTGCAGGTGGATCCCTTTCCAGTTGAAAAGGAAAAAAAATGAACTCATGTCAAACAACATTGAAATCTAATTTGCCTAGTAGAACTCATGTCAACCACTTAGTTTAGGACTTTCAATTGAATGCTTGTACGAAATTCAATAGAAATATGCTCAAAAACTAGAAAACACATCCGAAGAGTAAAATCTTAATTATTTTAAATTCTCAATTTATGAACTCATAGCGGCTATCAAAAGGTAGTTAAATATGCAACATAGAATTAAGCTCACATTTATTTTTTCAAAAAGATAGAGAAACAAAAACGAATTACCTTTCCTTTGGTACCAGCAACATGAATAACCTTCAATTGAGAAATTGCCACGTCTAAGTCCAAAATCTACAGAACAGAGTTAGTTCAATCTCTTGCACCAGTAAAAAAGTAAAATAATAATAATAATAATAATACTAATGATAATAATAATAATAATAAAGAAGCGAAAAATATTTACCTTTAGATAATCGGAAAGCAGCTCGAAGCGATCCCCGTTGTTGCTCTTATCAGCACGACTGCGTTTTGTTATAAGAGAAGACAAAGCATCCAACGCTTCCTCGTATGCAGCAACAGTTTTACCTTCTGCCATTTTCGATTTGAATCTCAATTCAAAAACCTGAATTCAACAGAAATAACTAACTTTTAAGTGATGAAAAAAGAATGGTATAGTATAGAATGTAAACACGTATTGGTGGACACGTGTGTGCGTGTGAAACGACAGAGGAGGAGACCGTTTTGCTGGTGCTCAAGGCGGCGAGAGAGAGATAGCAAGTGGAAGTGGTTGTTGGTTTGGGGAAAATATGAAGACGGGATTGGGATTGGGATTGGGTTGGGGTTGGGTGGAGGGTTGAAGTCGATCGTGATTGTGCTTTCGAACGCTAAACGACGGGGTCACCGTGACGTTGATTTTTTTTATGCAAAGCCATTTTAATGTATCAGTTTCAATATTTTGTCTCATTACCTTTATTTACTTATTAATAAATTTTGATAATAATAACAATAATAATGATATTTAAAATAATAAAATTATTTATAATTTAAACGAAAATAATTTAAAAAATATGAAAAATTAGAAGAATATAAAAATAAATATGAATTTCATTTTCATTCTTTTATTCTCATTCTGAACCCTTCTATAAGAATGAGATTCGCATTTTTTATTTACAAATTATACGGAATCCACGTATTTTATTCTCACTCTAAAATTATATTTTACTAAATAAATATATTTTTCATTCTCATTCCTTCATTCATATTCCTTAAACCCTCAAGTAAATACATTATTATTTACTTATTAAAAATCGAATCCACTTATCTTTTAATTATCATTTTTTTAACTATTATTCTCCTATCAGTCTTAAAATGAATAACACGTCAATTAAAATTTTAACTCAAATTAGTACTCAAATTTTGCTATTCAGCAGTACTTTCGTTTCTCGTGATTGGGTACTTTCCAGAGAAATTATGTTTATGTAATTATCGTATAGCTCCCTCCGATTGTGATATAATTTCTTACATAGCACATCTTTTCATTTAAAGTTAGCTTGAGATTATAGTAATATAGTGAGTGATAAAATAGATTATTTTTATGGTATAAATAAAATATACTATTAATTAAAAAAATAATTCAGTGTTTGATAAAATTATATTATTAAAATTACTGTGAGTTTAAAAAGTAGAGTATAGACTTTTGATAAATTTTATAACACAAATATTATTTTATTATATAATGACAAAAAAGACACAAATTTAAATTATCTTTTATTTTATATTAGACTTTGTGGAAAAATATAATACAATTATCCTTTTGTTAAAATATTAAAATTATAATAAGAGTTTTTGAAAAATGTGGTGACTTATTTAAACTCCATTAATAAATTTTGACAAAAAGATATTTGATAAATTATGTTAAAAACTATTGTTTCATAAATTTCTCAATTTCAATAGTATCTTTTAAAAGTAAGTGATGATGACTTTCCATAAACAACTTGTCAAATAAGTCACTATACTTTTTTAAAATCCATATTACAACCTTAATATTTTAACAAAAAGATGATTATATCTTATTTTTTGTAAGTCCTAATACATACATATTTAAAGCTATGTCTGTTTTGATTATTAACAATAATTTTGTAATAAAATTTATTAAACGCACATTCTCCATTTTTTAAACTCACGGCTTACTAAACATTAAGTTACTTTTTTAAATCAATAACTTATTTACAATATATTTCATCAACAATTATAAAAGTCCATAACCCCCAAACTTATCCTTTTGCTGCAAAAAAAAAATTAAAAATAAACAATTTCTAAAAATTTACTAAATAATCTTTTTTTTTTCAAAACTTGTAAAATAAAGTGCCTATAGCTTTCAACCGCACTCCAAATAAGCACCATAGAATCAACATGTTATGCCAATTACACCTTATTAAATACTTCTTGCAAAAATATTATCTTAATACTCCGAACTCCACAAATAAACAATAAGAAGCTATCGTAAAGTTGGAAATTTTTTTTTGTTTAAAATAAAGTTGGAAGAATATTATTCATAAGGAAATACAATGGCAACGATGATTTAACAAATCTTGCAAGATTGCATTTTTTTTTATGCACAATAATTAATGCAAACAATAAATAATTAAATTAATTAACTATCCTAATTTCTATTTCCTAGCCTGGCTTACACGAAAAGAAAAATAAAGAATAAAACGTGGAAAATACAAAAAAAAAAAGGCAGATTTCAAAGATCAAGGAGAGAAAAGAAGAAAGTCAATGTATTTTTTCTAAAATTGTCAAGAAGCTTTCTCCCTGTATCTTTATCCATTAAGTTTTATTGCTATCAGCCTTTATTTCTCTTAATAAGATAAGTATGGTAATAATTTGTCATTAGGGTAATTAGTCTTTTCTTTTCTTTTCCTTTTTTTTTTGCTGATTTTTAGCTTAGACAAGAACATCTTTAAAGATCTTACATGCCCAAAAAAATAAAAAGAAAGTAATCTTAAACGATATATGAAATTATATATACATCAAAATAAACTTTCATCTCCTACTGTCCAAACCCTAGAAAAAAAAAAATTTAAGCCCTAACTCTATCTCTTTCTTTATTCCCCATCTCAATCACCATGAACAATAATATCAAGATAAATAACAACAACAATGGCAACAATATTGATCCCAACAACAAAAAGAAGATAACAAGGGGGAGGCAAAAGATTCAAATCAAGAAACTTGAAGACAAAAACAGCCTGCAAGTAACCTTCTCGAAGCGCCGGTCTGGCCTTTTTAGCAAAGCCATGGAGCTATGTGTCTTGTGTGGTGCTGAAGTAGGCATCATTGTGTTTTCTCCCAATGGGAAGATCTTTCTAGCCGGGCATCCTGACTTTGACAAGATTTTGAATCGTTATCTCGATCAAAATCACTCGTCTCTAGACGAAGTTAACGCGATACCATGCGTACAGCAGCATAACAAAGAGTATGAAGATGCCACGCAAGAGTTGGAGAAGGAGAAGAAGAGGGGGAAGATGATTGAAGAGGAGAAAAAGAAGAACAAAAATAATGGTAGGTTCTGGTGGCAAGAGGGTAATATTATTGATGATATGGGAATTGAAGAGCTTGAAGAGTACTTAAAGGCCATGAAGAAATTAAAAGGGAAAGTTGAAATGAGGGTTAATGAAATAATGATGAATGAATATTTGGTGCCTAATATGAATTTGGAGAATGATCATCCAGATGCGTTTGGTAATATTAATGTTAATGCTAATGAAGATATTAGTGTTAGTGGAGGAATTGATGGAGGAGTTGATTTTGATTTTGGTTTTGGTTTCGGTGAGCATTTTAATTAGAATGTAATGTGGGAGATAGATTGATGATGAATAATGTTTTTAATGTTTAACGTTTATTCTTGTTTTTGTTTTAGGTTTGAATAATATTTCTGGCTTTGTTGTTCTCTTGTGAATTAAATGATTAGAAATAAAAGTACAAAATTTACTATTTTGCAAGCTGCTCCTTAATATATATATATTTCCTAATGAAATAAAGCTTTAATGCATGAATTGAAAAGGGTTTTATTGTGATCGAGCATTATGAAAATGGATTGTTTAGTGGTTGTTTTTCATTAGCACTATCGCATGATTATTAATTTATCAATATGACTTTTGTTTTATCAATTAATCTTGATCTAATGCTAACCTATCGATAATGATCGCAGAGCCTGTGACGGGCCTAAATGTTGTGCATGCAAGGTGCAGGAGTTGAGCCGCTGCTTCCTGATTGTTACTAAGAGGAAAATATCATAATTAATTTTAATACAATATTAATCGGAAAGCAGCTCGAAGCGATCCCCGTCGTTGCTGCTCTTATCAGCACGACTGCCTTTTGTTCTAAGAGAAGACAAAGCATCCAACGCTTCCTCGTGTGCAGTAACAGTTTTATTACCTTCTGCCATTTTCGATCGATTTGAATCTCAATTCAAAAAACCTGAATTCAACAGAAATAACTAACTTTTAAGTGATTAAAAAAAAAGAAAAAAGAATGGCATAGTATAGAATGTGAACACGTATTGGTGGACACGTGTGTGCGTGTGAAAGGACAGAGGAGGAGACCGTTTTGGTGGTGTTCAAGGACAAGGCGGCGAGAGAGAGAGAGAGAAAGAAAGTGGAAGTGGCTGTTGGTTTGGGTGGAGGGCGGAAGTCGAACGTGATTTTTTTTTTTTTTTTCAAAGTCATTTTAGGGTGCGTTTGAGATTGATGTGCCGTAATTTTTAAGTTATAGTTGTTGTGAAAAAAAAGTTGTAATTATGAAATAAAAGTTAATAATATATAGTAAATATAAATTTTAAATAATAATTTTATCAAAATTATTAAAGATATAATAAATTTTATATTATACAAGTGAAAAATTATATCAACATAGGTTAAAAGTTACAGCAGTTAATGTTTACCAAACATTTTAGTATTGTAACTTTTAAGCTACAGCTGCCCAACCTCAATTCCAAACACACTCTTAATGTACCAGTTTCATTATTTTATCTAAACCCCTTTATTTACTTATTAAAAATCGGATCCACCTTTCTTTCAAATATCATTTTTTTTAAATTATTATTCCATTATCAGTCATAAATGAATAACACGTCAGTTACTTTTCTAACTCAAATTAGAACTCGTTATTTAGCAGCACTTTACGTTTTCTCGTGTTTGGTTTGGCTACTTTCCAGGGAAATTATGTTTGTGTAATTATTGTATAGCTCCCTGAGATTGTGATATAATTTCTTACATAGCATATCTTTTCACTTGAGATTATAATGACTGATAAAATAAATTATTTTTATGGTATAGATAAAATAAATTATTAATTAAAAATAAATTTAGTACTTGATAAATTGTATTATTGAAATTGATGTGAGCTTAAAAAGTAGAGTATAGACTTTTGATAAAATTTATAACACAAATATTATTTTATTATACAATGACAAAAAAGACACAAATTTAAATTATCTTTTATTTTATATTAGACTTTGTGGAAAAATAAAATACAATTATCCTTTTGCTAACATATTAATTATAATAAGAATTTTAAAAACATGTGGTGACTTATTTAAACTCCATTAATAAATTTTGATAAATTATGTTAAAAACTATTGTTTCATATATTTCTCTATTTCAATAGTAGCTTTTAAAAGTAAGTGATGATTATTTTCCATAAACAACTTATCAAATAAGTCATTATACTTTTTAAAATCCATATTACAACCTCAATATTTTAACAAAAAGATAATTATAACTTATTTTTTGTAAGCCCTAATACACACTATTGGTTCACATATTTCTCTATTTCAATAGTAGCATAAACAACTTATCAAATAAGTCACTATACTTTTTAAAACCCATATTACAACCTCAATATTTTAACAAAAAGATAATTATAACTTATTTTTTGTAAGCCCTAATACACACACACACACACACACATAAGAAATTTAAAGCTATGTCTATTTTGATTATTAACAATTATTTTGTAATAAAATTTATTAAACACACAATCTTCATTTTTTAAACTCACAACTACCATGACAACATAATTTACTATATATTAAGCTACTTTTTAAATCAATAACTTATTTACAACTTATTTCATCAACCACACAAGTCCCTAGCCCCAACCTTAACGTTATTAAAAATAAAATTTTCCAAAAATTTACTAAATAATCTTTTTTTTAATACTTATAAAATAAAGTGCCTATAGCTTTCAAACGCACTCCAAATAGGCCTCAATACACACTCTGCAGTTGACTCCACTTGATACCCACTCCGTGGTTTAGCACCATAGAATCAACATGTTATGCCAATGACGCTTTATTAAATACTTCTTTTTTTTCCCCCTCAGTTCTTCACGAGTTTAGTGAAGCCTATCTACGTCTACATTTTTCACAAGCAAAAATAAAAGTTAATTAAACAAAAATCAAAATAAAAAGCCAAAAAAAAGAAGCACCAGAGAACTGTACTTTCAATGTAAGTATTTCCTATAACCTAACAAACTAACAGGTAATTTGGATCTCAATCACCCAATTAAAAGCTTCATTTTGTTAGAATAAAGATACTTCTGTACATGTTCATACCTCCTATCTCTAAGAACACTCCATCTTTATCATTCTTCACAACTGATTTTTCTTTCTTTTTTCAACTCGGCTTTGAAATCGCTGCTTATAAAATCAATTGTAATTAGCTATTTAAAAAAAAAAGGCCACCAGGCAGTGGGCACTGAGTAAAAACAAACTATGACAAATAAATAAATAGACAAGAAGATACGAAATTCCTTCAACAAATAATCACACAAATAATGCATCTTCACCCGTGTTCAAAGCAGTTGGCGGAGCTGATGGTTTTCTTTCCTCAGAGACTTAATTTCCTTCATCAGCTCAGCTTGGTTTTCAAGAATTGAGCTCATTACATTGGACATTTGAGTCTGCAACAGTATTGTGATAATTATATGTGAGACAAAAAATTTTGGAAAACCAACGGTAAATCGAGAGTACAACACATACATACCTCCTGCATATGGAATTGCCTTAAAATTTCAATATGAAGGTTCCTCATATCTTCATGTATGGATTTCTGAAACGAATCAAGAGTTTCTTCAAGTGTACGTTGAAAGAGCTGAAGTGTGAAGTTACTGCCCTGTGGTGGATCTGGCTGAGGGCTTTTTAGGGATTGAGACATTCCACCCTGTGAATAAATCAACATCCATTATAATCCAATTTAAAGTGGAAGAAAGTTAGTGTCATTACATCTCTCAAAGTTCAACGTCAAGGATTCACTATGCAATTACCACTTAGCGGTTTCAATCAACACAGCACAGACTGTCCTAAACTTATCAAATCCATATTTAGCCAGTATTAATGAAGGCTTGGGTGGTGACAAAGCATTGAAATAGGATTTAATCATGCTGGATCTTTTCTACAAAAGCAAAGGAGATGTTCAAATGTGACTGCAAACAATTACTGAATGAATCGGGATTCTTACATTTATAGCTGGAGGAATTCCAGGTTCTACTACAGCTGATGTGTCAGACCTCGATAAGAAGTTACTTAAAAGTTCTTCCTTGGTTTCTGCTCCTGTTTTCTTTGTTTTAGGTGAACCGACTGAAAGGGATGTCCCAGAAGTAGTGCTAATTCTCTCAGCATACGTCCTTCGCGGTTCTCGGTGAGTCAATGTTAAAGATGACGTTCTCGATGAGTCAAGGTTACCTGATCCCAGGATGCCTTTTGTACCAAGAGACAGAGATGGGAAACTAGATGAGAGGTGTTCTGGAAATCCCAAAGACGAAGTCTCCTGATATGAAGTGACATCTTTGGTACGCAGGTTTTCACGGCTCGGGTTAGAATCTGTCAATGAGCTAATACTTGTCTGATTTAGTGACACATCTTGCAGTCCAGAATACATTGAACTTGATGTGAGACCACTAGAAGTTGACATCCCATAACGAGATGCCATATTGAGTGGCTGACGGAGGAGGGTGAATTTGTCAGATAATTTCTCACCACCCCAGGCTTCTGGAGGAGTGATGGAAGAGTCTTCGCTCTTGGAAGATGGAGAAGGTGTTGATCCCAATAGCGCAAAAGATCTGGCGTCATCCTGCAAAAAGACAAACATCAATGCAATGCCACGAAGAAATTGAAAACACATCAAGTTCTGAAGAACAATCCAATTTACCTGAGCTATGCATAAAACATCTAAAATAACTGACCATACATACAAGATTGTAGCCAATTCACATTCATATCTCCCCTAACATGCGATTAAGATTAAAAAGAAAGAAACTATGAGAAAACAGAAGCTAACTTGGACGGCAAAAAATCTCATGAATTCTAAGACCCAAAGGCAGTTGAATTATGACTTTGAGAATATTTTGACACTATGCCAAACGTCCAGTACAATGTAGAAAACAGCTGTTGTCGTCTTCCAACAGTGTATATTTAGAGCACTCGCCAAAGTAGCTACACCAAAATAAAACTGTGCTAAAGGTTGAAATTAATATCTTACAACCAGAAGAAAGAAAGAAATATTCACACATTGCAGGAAGCATCTGGAAACAAAACCGAAATCAGGACAAACCTGTTTAGATGTTGAACTGGATTTCCAATCAAATACTGAGTGCTCATTTGAACCATCCTCCGCGTAAGGGAATCTCCTGCTGGATGAAGGAAACAACATGGATGAAGGCTTCTTGTCAATGGGTAGATGATCTTTCTTCACTCCTTCATGACCATCCCACAGTTTATCAAGTGATGGTGTAATTGGCTGAACATCAACAAGAGGGGAAAACACTTCCATATCATCCTTAAAATTATAACTTGATCGAGGGGCATGTAATCTTGCCAATGGTCCGCCTGGACGGAGATAGCTACGTTGTGGTGTTTCCTCTCCTGAAGGCAGACTTTGTGTCCTAGACACAGAACCAGTACCACCCACAGTAAGAGAAGATGCTTCTGCAGAAGGACCTGAACGGCTACTAGGACGAGAACCGGACACAGCAGTGGACAGTGAAACGCTTGATGATGTCACTGAGGGAAGTGGGTCAGGCATAAGAATAGAGTCCCCGACAGCACCTCCTAGAAGAGCAGTCTCAGCTTTGCAAGTAGTCTCATCAATAAAAACTGGCTTTGCTCTTTGCCAGCACAAACTTGATACAGCCTGATAAACACTTCAAATACTTAGTATTTATAGAGATTGCCAAAACATTATCTAATACTCCGAACTCCACAAATAAACAATAAGGCAAACAACATCAACCTGAACCTTAGGTCAACAAGAGAAAGGCCTCTTATACAGTAAAATCAAACCTTAGCATGTTAATAATGAATACGTCAACACGTAGTTTAATACACTCAAAAAATAATATAAAAACAAGCCAAAACTGATTACAACATGTTGATGTCACAAGCAATTGCTACAAGAAAAACAACATTAAAGAGACATTTGCAAATTCTGGGATTCTTTATTAAAATATATACACAAGTAAAGAAGTCACCTCTGAACTACTACAAGCACGAAGAACAGTTAACGGCTGTGGTTTGCCGCGAATATCATAGAACACCACACGGCCATTACTTGTTCCTGCTGTCAATATCCAATCATCATCTATAAATGCCAACGAAGAGAAAGGTGCCTCATATGTGATGCAAGATGAGGGTCTTCTAGACCCTGGGTCATAAGTGTATAGCTTCTTATCCAGTCCAACACTAGCAATTATCTGTCACAAGGAGAACATTAGGTAAAATAACGTTTAATTACTTTCACTGGATGACCCCATACGGGACTGTTTCAGAGCATGATATATTCACCTTCTTACATCTCTGTCAATTTATTGCAAAAAGGTGCCGAGTTAATAAGATAAAGACTATACCTTATCATCGGATGAGAAGCTAATCCCAGCAGTTGGTGCAGAATGCTGTTTCAACCAAGAAACCTGTAAGCAGAAAAGTGATTGTTATGATCCTGAAAAATTGTTTCAAACCTAAAACAAGGGCATCTACAGTGCTACAAGGAATTAATATTGGACACGATAATACTAATGAACCCAAAACAGAAGAGAGCATGTCAAAAAGTTCTCTCCTCATTTTTAACCAACCCCCCTAGTACTGGCCAACGCCAAAAATCTGATGGTGGAAGAAAAAAGAGGATATTAGAAAGATGCATGAATGGCTTGACCATAGTGTAAGTCGGATGTTTCCATGATAAGCAGCAGATCCCCTATCAGAAAATATGATGACCATATCTGAAATTTTTCAAGGTACGGAGCAGCCTAATTCAACATCTAAATATTATTTGGAACAAAAAGATTTGCTAAATTAAAGGAAATCATCTTGACTTCTCGATGTACTTTGTAAAATTCTGTGCTACCACACCTCATTCAAAATTACAAGTACTGAACAATAACTATGACGACACAAGCACAAAATCAACAGGATTTTTCCAACAAAGTATTTGAAATCTAGCTTTGAAAGGACCAACGTAAGCACAACATTCAGTAAGTTAAATGAAACTCTTCTTATGCATGCAATTCATTAAACCACATCAGACATCCCATAGTATGTACATGTTTCCGAACCCAATAATGGAAATACTGAATACCTTTGGGCTACGCCCAGTAGTATCCCACAAATGTAAAGTCCCATCATCACCTGCTGTCACCAAAAGGTGTCGACTATTCCGTGAATAATCAAGCACCCTCAGTACCTGGCCTTAAATCCATCAGACAAACAATTAGCTTGGGTAGCAGAGACTCTCGGTCATAAACACTAGAATACAACCCAGCTGCAAGAACCTAAACAACCTGTTCATTAGGATCCTTGAGTTCAGCAGTCTTTGCTCCCGATGCAAGGTTATGGAGAATAAGGTCCCCACTTAAACTGATAGAAGCCAAGTGCTCATCTTTGCAATTGTACATTGCACCTGTTATAGTATTGGTATGACCCCTCAACCATTTGATGCAGCGTTTCCTCTGAAGGTCCCATATTCTTACAACTTGACTGCTTCCCCCAGAACATATATATCTGGATCCCTTGTTGCTAAAACTAATAGCCAATATTGATTCCTGAAAAAATGAGAAAAATTCCCAACAATAAGTTGATACATTAGACCTGTAAAGCCCATTTACTGGAAAATGCGGATCTTTAGTTTACCACAAGCAACTGAAGCTGGCAGAATGAATGACAAATTGGGGGGAAAAAACAATAAAAGTTCAAAACCTTTGCCACATAGAAGACAACTCCTAAAAACGTGGCTTCGGATGAGCCATTGCTGGCGTGCAATCGGGGAAGAAGTCATGCACCGTTCTGTCATTGAATCTCTAGAAGATAGAATGACTGGTACTAGAAGTACACATAGACAAACCCACATGCTTCAAATTTAATACTTCGATTGATGGTAGATCAGAGCTACGAGAGGATTACCTCAATATTGTCTCCGCTATCTGTACCAGCTACTGGAATTGTTCCCATGCTCTCCCCATTCTTCCTCCACAACGATATCTTCTTATCTTCTCCAGCACTTGCAACAACTAAATCTGCAGGAATCATATCCCAAATAGAACGGTCCATTAATCAAATAATCTAAAGGAGAACTTGATTCAATACCCTCTCAACTAAGTCTAATGATCATTTGCTAAACCGAATCCAATTTTTTCAGTTAGATACAAAAGCTAAATATCAACAATCAAACAACAAAACCTGATCTAGAGCTCCAGTCAACAAAATAACACATTTCCTTCACTCCTTTTAAATTCATCTAATTTATCATCAACTAAAGAAGTCCTATTTTTTCCATTGAGGGAATGAGTAAGTTGACTCACTGGTGTGATTCCACTTGACCGAGTTAACCAGGCAGCCGGGAGATGGCGTATAGTTTAAAATGCAAGGATCGCCGTGCTCAACGGACACATCGAAGAGTTTGACAGTGTCGCCACAGCTCGCCGCCAGTAACGCCGTTGACAGATCCTTCAAGTTCGTCATCTTTCCACAGGGAATTTCGAACGTAATTCGAAACTTTCCCGGAAAATAGAAAGTACTTCGAAAAAGAAAGTGGATTTGAAATTTATTTTTTTAATGTTAAAAAAAGGGAACCCTAACCGAAAGAGAGAGAAGGAAAGAGGCAAAAAATTTAAATGAGTAGAGAGGTAATGAACGCGGGCGCCTTTATATCTTCTCTAACTATTAACGTCAGTCAGCAGCCCCCCTCACACTTTCTTTATAAGTTTTTCAATTTATTATTATTAGTTTCCGTTGGGTAATTTTAAACTCAAATATTATTTAATTATTTACTTGAAAAAATCGTGTGTTTCTTTTTCTTTCAAACTTGCTGCAAAATTCTTCTTCTTCTTTGAACAAAATTGTTGCTGACCATCTAGATGGCTGCTTTAGACCATATAGATGGCTACTTTATTTGACAAATGTCCACCCTAACTAAATTTTAACCTAATTATTTACTAATAGTATAACATTTCTAAATTTTAAAGATATATATATATATATATATATATATATGCAGATATTATTTATTTAACGTTTTAATTTAATAATAATATAAATATAAAAATACATGTATTTAAGTTTTAAAATTAAAAATTAAATAATTTAATATTTATTTTCATAAATTCAAACAAAAATAAATAAAATAATGTATTGTTCAAATTCAAATATTTAAAGTTATTTATTTAGACCAATTCAAATTTATTTAAATTTTAAATATAAAAAAATATACGCCACCTAAGATTTATAATTAGCTGTTGCCTCCAGTACCCTGTACACAAAAATTCAGATATCCACTTAAAATTCTGTTAAAAAAATAAAATTTCTAATTTTTTTAATATATCACTTTTGTTTTGTTATGTCCATGGACTACACCAATTTCCGTGCCCTCACAGCCTCTCACTAGAGGTCCTTATTCCTCACCCCACTCGGCCGTCCAATACAAGTAAATTATCTGAAAAGGTTGAAAGTTTCCTTTATTCTTTGAAAATTCCTCTTAATTTCATTAACAACAAATATGAGAAATACATAAGATAAAAAATGAATTAATTAAAGATGGATCAATTCCACTGGAATTAGAGCTTTAAAGCATTTGTTTTTTTTTTTTTTTGTAGAGAAAAGTACTGGAAACATGTGTATAAAAAAAAATCCACCATTAAATGGAAATGTTTATAAATTTCCAAAAGCTTATTTCAATATATTCGAAGTAAATTAAAAATAGAAGAAAAATGAAGAGAAAAGGGATAGAAAGAAAGATCGTTTAAATAGGGTAAATACGTCTATGCAAAAATTATGCTGTTGTAGGACATCAAAATTTAACAGAATCCAGTAACGGTAAGGGCATTGGAGGCTAGCTTTGAAACATCAGAGGGTATCACTTATATTCAATCAGATCTCAGGGGTACCCATGAAAACATCAAATTAGTCATTTATTTATTTATGTAATCGGCAGCCTCTTGGAAGCCTAAAATTTAATAGAGTAGCAGCTAACAGACAGAATGTGGTAATGTCTTCCAAGCATCAAATTTAACTCTGCATGAAGACCCCAGCTTCAGATGAAAGCCATTTACCCGAAATGGCAAACACAATACAATAAACAGGGCACGATGAACTATTGCTCTAAATACAATAACCATTGCAACCAACAGCTATCACATTATCTTCAACATCAAGGAAAAGCCGAAAACTGCAAACTGTGATGGAATACGGCGCTAAAAGGCATAAGTTCCGAGCACTATGTCAAATGCATATTTATATACATAGGTAGTTCAAAATAACTATCACCAGAGAGGCAAAAATAAGGCAGAAAAAATTAAATCAAGAAATTTCCAGCTTTTTCCTAATAAGCTTGTCCCAGGATCAGGAGAGCTTTTCCTCCAGTGAAGAGCCTATTCTTGCATTGCATCCCTTGAAGTCATTGTTCAGTTCTTTATTTGGGCTTTTTTTTTCCCCAAGGAAATGAGAAATAAGTCTGCAACACAGGAAAGGAAAAACACATTTACAGGTGGATGGTAGTATACAATACTGGTAAAAGAGGGGCTGGAATAGTTACAATTGCAACTAATAAGTACCATATAAGCAAATATTCTGGATGTGAATCAAAACCTATCAAGTAAGCATTTTGTTTTATATGGTAAAAGCGAATGAACTGCTTTTTCGTCTGTTTTATCCGCCAACAGTAAAACGGAATACATGCATCAAACATGTTCTACAAACAGCACTTTACGCGTGGCTGCTTCTTTGCGACTAACATGCCTGTCAGATGTTCCACGGATTAGGGAACCAATTGAGATTCCCAGTGAACCAAGTCTTAAGGATCGAGAAACCAATCATGACTTATCCACTAATTGATTTGAAAACAGGCAATAAATTCCAATTTTAATGGACAAATTAACTCTCTAGTGTATGATTTAGATGAACAGAAGTGCCAACTATGACACACTGAAGTTTCTCCAACAATAGAACAAATTCAGGAGTAGATGATTTTTTTTCTCTCCAAATTTCTATCCCAACACAATACATGTTTTTGAGGACCTAAAGCAGCTCAACCCTTTACAAAGATGATCTCATAATTACAGATTGATTCTAGTTAAACATTAAAAAAATAAATAATAATAATAATAAGAAAATTCTAAATTCCAAACAAGCCCCTACACCCCCATCCCCTGAAGAAAGAGAAAGAGCAAGAAAATCAGAAAGAGAGGACATCAACAGCAAGCGATAAAATTAACGCATACACAGCCACCATAGCCACAAACCACCAGCATTGATATTCAAAACAAGGAAACCAAAGCAATAAGAAGCAATGTTCAGCTGACCTTGGTAAAAGCTAACGATATTGCAAGGATCAGATTTTTGTTGACACCATGAACTTCACTTTTTTCTCTGCGGGCTTGAGAATTTGAAATGAACACACCAGCTCTTCATCAATACTCATCATCGCTCCGGCATTATCAAATTCACCACAATAGTTGGGGGCCGAGAATATGGTAACAAGTTGCCTATCAGCAAAGAACTCATACCCATCCTCCACAACCTAGAACAAATCACATCATGATTGAAGTTGCAAGAGCTAACGGAACATTTTTACCGGCCCTCCGGTACCAAAAGAAAAGGAAAAAAATGGAAAAAGAAAGAGTAGGAAAGTCGACCACCTGATGGGCACGGCAGACAAGGTCCAAATCATGCCTTTTTAAGAATTCCGACACCTTGTCAGGACCAAATGTGTATGAAACTCCTCTGTCATTCATTCCCCATCCCTTGACATCTCTACCAGGGTCCGACCACAGCAAATCACAGAGCAAACCAGTGTCGGGAACAGCAGTTGGACGAGGTAGATTTCTAATTTGATCCAAGTGTGAGAGATCAGGGGAAAGACCACCATGCATGCACAATATCTTTTCATCTATAAGAGCCGCCACAGGAAGGCAGTTGAAACAATCAGTAAAGGCTTTCCAAAGCCTCACATTAAACCGTCGCTTGCACTCATCATAAAATCCATAAATCCGATTAATAGAAGCACATTCATGATTTCCTCGTAAAAGAAAAAAGTTCTCCGGATACTTAATCTTATAGGCAAGCAAAAGGCATATTGTTTCCAAACTCTGCTTCCCACGATCAACATAGTCCCCTAAAAACAAATAATTGGCTTTAGGAGGATAACCTCCGTATTCGAAAAGCCTCAATAAATCACTATATTGTCCATGTACATCACCTGCAAACACAAATAAAGGTTTTGTGAAGTTGAAAAGAAGAAACTTAGGATAATTCATTATAGCAACAAAAAAATTCAAAAGAATAATTAGAAGAGAGCAAATAAGCCACTTCTTCTAATGTGAAAAGAGCTGGAAAGCAGGACTCTACTTGGAATATGATCTGTGATTACTTGGAATATCTACAGAGGTTCAATGCTTTAGACTGTATTCTAATTTCTCATACCATATCACTTCTGGACTTGAGGCAGAGATTGCATTGCACTCTGTACTCATTGAAGACCTTGCATTTTATCCAAAGGAATATTGCTACAAACAGCTCACGTTAGGACTGTATGTCAACAGCCTTTAAGCTTTGTCTGAACCTATTCAGCCATCAAACATCTCAACCCCACCTGAAATTTTTAATTTTGTACAGAATAATTTTCTAAATGAAATGAACAGGGGTACTAGAGATTTTACACTTTGAAAAATTTTAAGTTCCAATTCTTATGGCTTCTTAGCAATCAAACAATGCACACACGAGGATTCAGGATCAATGCCATCAACATACTGATTATTAAGTTCACATTCCAAACCTAAACATGTTGTACATTATAAAAGGACGTAGGCTACAAGACCTGTGTGAAAATTTGCACACTTGTAGAGCTATTGAAAAATAAATTATAAAGCAGGGATATTTTTGACATTAGTAAGTAATTAACTTAATTATGATTTCTCTATTAAGTAAAAAGTAAAAAAAAATACTTATTTTATTAAGTCAAAATTATTTAAAAAGTTTTATTAAGTTATAAAAACAAACATCTCTAATTAACTTAAATAATTAAATTAAGTCACTTTAAGTCATTAAGTTAAAAAACAAACGTCACCTTACTCTCAAATTTGATTGAACATATAAACATGTTATTCATATTATGAATATGATACTTTATATTTAATTATTGTGCAATAGACATGTCTCTTTTTAAAGAAAAAGTTGAAAAAAAAATAATTGTCGGATTATTATTATTATTATCATGTATTTAATTTTTTTGCGAGAGGGAAAAAGTGTGGGCATGTGTGAGGGTGACAAAACATTGAAGATGAAGATGGCCGCAACTCCAATGTTGAATGACTGAATGTCCATGAATCCATTGATGATTATTTGCTAGCTTTCTTCATTGAATAGGGTGTCTCTCTCCGACGTCGTTTAGAGGTGGCAAACAAGTCCGTGACCTTATGCAACGTCGTTTCGGTGTTTCCTTTTTCTCTTTGGGCCTATTTTCATCCCTGAAATTTAGACAATTATTATTTTGCGAAACTCTTTCCATCGTTTTTTTTTTAATTTTTAAAAAAGCAAAACGGAATTGATTTAACGTTAGGACCAATTCCACAGTCTCATCCAAAAAGACTATTAATTTTTTATGGGAAAAGGATATTCAACCCTCCAACGTTTAGGAAAAGGGATAAAAAATTCCTCAACGTTTTAAAAATGACTTATAATCTCATTTCCGTTAATAAACACTGTTTGTTTTAACAGTAAATTTATTTTTAATATATTTAAGTGAATACATAATTATTTTAGAATTTTAATATATAAAATACCATAAATTTTAAATTTTATCGTATATAATATAAGAAAAAAATAAAAAAATTTTATGTGAGGTAAATGTCTATGAGTGAGTTTTGGGATAAACATGAAAAATAAATTATAAAGCAGGAATATTTTTGACATTAGTAAGTAATTGACTTAATTCAGATTTCTCCATTAAGTAAAAAGTAAAAAAAAATTACTTATTTTATTAAGTCAAAAATATCTAAAAAGTCTCATTAAGTTATAAAAACAAACACATCTAATTAACTTATTTAATTAAATTAAGTCACTTTAAGTCATTAAGTTAAAAAACAAACACCATCTTACTCTCAAATTTGATTAAACATATAAACATGTTATTCATATTATGAATATGATACTTTATATTTAATTATTGTGCAATAGACATGTCTCTTTTTAAAGAAAAAGCTGAAAAAAAAATAATTGTCGGATTATTATTTTATTATTATCATGTATTTAATTTTTTTGAGAGAGGGAAAAAGTGTGGGCATGTGTGAGGGTGACAAAACATTGAAGATGAAGATGGCCGCAACTCCTATGTTGAATGACTGAATGAATGTCCATGAATCCATTGATGATTATTTGCTAGCTTTCTTCATTGAATAGGGTGTCTCTCTCCGACGTCGTTTAGAGGCGGCAAACAAGTCCGTGACCTTATGCAACGTCGTTTCGGTGTTTCCTTTTTCTCTTTGGGCCTATTTTCATCCCTGAAATTTCGACAATTATTATTTTGCGAAACTCTTTCCATCGTTTTTTTAAAAAAAAAAAAAAAAGCAAAACGGAATTGATTTAACGTTAGGACCTATTCCACAGTCTCATCCAAAAAGTATATTAATTTTTTATTTCAAAAAATAGTTTATTCAATAATAAAATAGTGATGATAGAATTACAAACTTATTTAATACAAATTAATATAGTATAAATTCATTAGTGAATGAAAATAAAAAATAATAAAATAAATTATACGGAACAAAAAGTATTTAATTCTAACCAATTTAATAATACCACTACGGTTTACATAAAAGAAATTTATATAAAAATTTGTATCTCTACTCATAATCAAATGCAACATTAACCTATTAAAAGTATTTTACTCCTACTAATGTTTTGTCGTCAGGTATAGAATGATAGGTATAAAAAATTTATAAGAAACTAAAAATAAAAATAAATCATGTTGGAGCAATTCAAAAGCAACATTATCAGAAAAATAAATATTAATTAATTTCGTATTCTCAAGAGAATAACTTTTAATTAATTTCCTATGAACGCAGATTGTGGACATTTTTTTTATTGCTTTCGAATTTGCTTGAGCACATACATAACAAGATTACGAATGACGTTAATTTAGAAGCAAACTAAATAACAAAAAGTGATCACACCATTTGGTAGTAGCTATTTATCCTATTTGTTTCAAAATTTAGGTTAGGAAAATTCCAATTACAAGAAAGAGATAAAAGAAAAAGACACAAACAACATTACCAAGATAGGTTAGCTTTAGTGGAGTTTGGTAGTTTAGTCTTCATACTTTTGCCGTCCTAAGTAAGGGAAAAAAACTTTCCAATGAACTAAAAATGAAGATGGATATTATTGCAAGTTTTGGATTTTTAAGAGATACAAACAAATTTTGATGTGGATGTTTTACTTGCTGGCACTACAAAGGAGAAAGTGGCAGCCTAATCATGAAAAATAAAATTGAATAGCCCTAGAAAAAGTAATCTCTCGCATTTGGCTATAGCTTTTCAATTCGATACTAATCATACTGCCACCAAAGTGATATATTTGTAGTAATTAACCACTATCAAGCGGTGAGAAATTCTATCGTACATTGCTGATTTCATGTTATAATTTGATGTAAGAACACCAACTAATAATGCTTTCACATCCGTCGATTTTTTTTTTTTAAATTTATTAAATATTTAAGGTATATTTTCTCTCACTTTTATCAAATATTTAAAACGTCATCAAAAATTTTATTCGATGTGGATGTGCTCTCTCCTCCCTCTACAATTTCCAAATTTCAAAAAAAAATAAATAAAAGATTCAGCATTAATTATGTTTCTCTCATACTCCATTAGCACCTAATTTCTCATAATTCTCTTTCGTCTTTCCTCCTCCGTTTTGCTCAACAACTCAGTCATTTTCATTCATATATTTTGTGTACATTTGTAGTTCGGTCCATCTTTGTCTTTGCCAATTTTTTCTACATTCTTGACTTGGTCCAATTGGAAACTTCAACAATGGCCCTGCCATGTAGCATTTGAGTAAGGCTGACTTCGATTGAAAATGGATTTTTCCTTGGCGTTAGTGATGGTGCTGCTAGTGTAGACTATTATGGGCTCCATCCTCCTCGACCATCGAAAGGTTTTTCTGAAAATGTCTCAATGAAGCAAGAAGCTTATTGAGTACTGGGTTTGTTTTGTACGCAAGAGGTTTTATGAAATGGAAGGGAGAGTGAGGAGAGGGAGATATATGACTAATAATTTGCCAGTGATGCCATTGGTGCGCGAAATGACTAGATCCTGCTTTCAAGTGAATAACATCCAAAAAATGATTCGGCAACACACATCAGAATGGATTACAAATTGCAATTGCAAGTCTCACAATCAAATTCAAAGGTCTCACCAACACCACAATCACAATAAATCAATAATTTTCTGGAGAACGAATTACAAATTGCAATTGCTCCTGCTCAGATCAATAAATCAATTAATTTTTTTTTTTTAACTGGGAGCAGCACAGTAGTGTCTCTATCACCAAAACTATTAACTGTTATTGTTATAATTAAGATCAGTATTCATCTGATCTTGTACCCCAAGAACAATGACTGCACATTGATTAATTGACCAAGAATGGATGACAAACCAATCTAACACTAATCAAATAGAAAACAACAGAGATGAAGAGTAATACATAACAGAGACCAATTTATAGAGGTTCAGCCATGGTGGCGTACACCCTCTTTGAGAAACAGAGCTATGGCTTCCACTACTGCAAATTAAGATAACAAGTTTATCTTTAGAGAGTCACAAAGAATACTTTCAACCAAATAACAGCAACTAAGAGCTTATAGGCAAGATCTGGAAGCCTCCCCTCAAGTCGGTTTAGAAGCCAGCTTGCTATCTGCTTGTTTCCCGCTTCTTTTAACCGTCTCTAATAGCATTGTACACTTGCTGATCATGTAACATCTTTAAGTAAGCTAAACGACATTTTAACTGTCGTTTTGAGCTTATATAATGTTTTAAGTGAATCATGTGAGTTGCACACTTCACGGAACATGCTCGTCTGACACTAAAAGCATGTCATAATGAGACTTTGGAGCTTCCAAGTGACAAGTTGTCATTGTCGTTTTGAGCTTATATAATGTTTTAAGTGAATCATGTGAGTTGCACACGTCACGGAACATGCTCGTCTGACACTAAAAGCATGTCATAATGAGACTTTGGAGCTTCCAAGTGACAAGTTGTCGCATACTTCACAGCTATAACCTACATCATTGTTTGTTCTTGTATTCTAATTCAGGTTCATACTTCTAACAATTATCATGGAGTAAATCCTTGATTTGTCACACTCAATCGATTTTTTTTTTTTAAATTCTATTGAAACAATGAGCAATATAATCTAGAATATAGAATTTGGGATTATGGAATTCAAAACCCTGAAAAACCAAATTAAAAATTAGGGTAATGAATTGAAACGACTGGCCTTAACAAGCCGATTGTGTTGGGGGAGAGAGAGCTACGCAGCTGAAATCACGGGATGAGAGAGTAACACCACTGTGGATTTAGGGGACAGAGACAGTGAGACTGAGGGAGAGTGAGGGAACAAGATGCTTGAGACGGGAGACAGAGAGAGCTATCACTGTTACTGTGAGGTGAAACAGAATAGAGATGAGACTGACCTTGCGTGGAGGCGGGACAGAGAGACCCAAGAAGATGCTGTTGTTGTGTGGCGAGGGAGAAAGGAGGGAGATGGTGTCGCTATGTGGTGAGACTTGTGTATGTTTGTTGTGTGCATGTGTGTGTGTTGTTGCATGTACGAACATGAAGCTTTTATACTTTTGCGTTTTGTGCTCTCAATTACCATTTTCCTAAACAAAAATTTCAAAATGGGAAAAGGATAAAAGTGAAGGAAAACTTATTTAAAATATTTGATCATTTTTTTAAAAAAATTAACAGGTGTCAAAATATTATTAGTCGGTAGTTCCATATCATATTATAACATAGAAACACTAATATACTATAGAACTTCTCCTCAGCCAGCTAACCTAGTGGTAAACATTTTCTTTACTCTGTTATAGGGTAATGTGCTCGTGTTTATCTTGACTTAAGAGTATCACCAAAAGATTGTTTAAATAATACTTCACATTATTTGGAGGCTACATCAATAATAAAATTTATAAAGGACTCTTGAAATGAGATTGTGTAAATGATATTGTCATTCTCTCTTTTCAATATTGAAGAGTAACTTCTCTCTCTCTCTTTTTAAATAATATTATACTACTTGTTATGTTACCATTATTTTATAGAGACGTCCTACAACTACATTATTAAAAAAAGAATAGTGTTACATAATTTAATTTTTTTAATCCAATGATAAGGTATAAATTAACTGGTTGGTAAAATAATATAATTAATTCACTTGAATGTTGTAAAGAACTACCAACCATTTAATTAATGATGCATTATTTCGGATGAGATTTGTAATAAAAAATTTAGTATATCTATTATTACTCTTGAAGAAATAGAGGGTAGTTAAATTTAGTGAAGAAAGAATTTAATTAAAATAAGATAAATTTTTTTTCTATTTGAAGAGTCTTTTATGAAAAAAACTTGTATTTTTACTCTCCTGCTTAATATATAGATCAGTAAATAAATATTTAAATAAGAAAATTAGATGAGTTTTTATGATGTTCTAAAGTTTTATTTATTTGACGTGAACTTTTGAATTAGATGCCCAATAAGCCCAAGGCTTATGATACTAAAAACTCGGGGTTTCCCCTTCACATAATGCTATTATATTATGGTAATAATAATAGTACTGATTAATAATTAATAATATTTGTAGCTAGCGAGGGAAATTAGGATACTTTCTGTGTCTAAGCTGACTTATCATTTGAAGTATCAAGGGTCTAGGATTTTTATTCAACGGGTCCGGGTCCGGGTCCATAATATAAAAATCATGCATCTAAATAGATTATAACATAGAATTAGTAAAAATGAGAGGGCCAACCAAACGTACCACAACGTGGAAACTAGAAAATTAGGTACACCATAACATAAAATCTATAGCAGCGAAGGTGGCACACGAAACATATGCCTGATAAAGTTGGGAATATTTCAATTTAATCTCTTGTTGTTCTCGAAATTTTTTTAGCACAGGGCCCTAGTCCCATGCCTGCACATATATTCCGCCAACGATGATTAGATATCTGAAACAACACAATCCAAGAGACAAGTCTCTCAGATAAATTTTTAATTGTAGATTTACATTGTAATAACTTATATAAAAATAAAGTAAAGGATTCATTGACACATCTAAACATTAAGTATTCGGGGTTAAGATTTATTATTTTTCTTTGTTAGCTACCAATTAAATCAATGTATTTACTAACCAAAGTTGGTTGGTATGAGTGATTCGACACTCTCAAATCTTAAGAGATGTTAAGGGTTCAAGTCATGTTCTCGTATGGAGTCACCATTGTTGCCAGCACTTTACCTCTTATGGGTCAACCCGGTGCGAGCGGGGATTAATTTAGGCTATGGTACGAGTTTAAAAATGCCTCCAACAATTCGGACTCACTTAGGACCACCTCGTGTTTCAAACAAATAAAAAAAAATCCATGTATCAACCAAGTGAAAAAAGAATAATTATTCTAAGTTATATAAGGTTTTAGGGAAAAAAAAATTCTTTTATAGCATATGGAATTTTAATAAAACAATGCGGAAGAATATGATTCTGCATAATGTAAAAGGCATCTAAAATCTCAAAAGCTTGACATATGCAACAGAAATCACGATCGTCAAGTGACCGAAAAGATTATTTAGAAGGAAAGCAACTGTCGAACTGACCCAGCTCAAATGCTCAATCCCTAAATATTTAATGAAATGACGTAAAAAAGCAGCTCGCAACAACAGCCGCATTTTATTTATTTGCAGATTACAAAATGCTTTTAGAAAGCAACCAAACGGCTGATAATATTATGCAAACACGCAAAGGAATATTTCCCACCTTGTCTTTGGTCACAACTCATAGATCATAAGCTGCCTTTTTTTTTTCTTTTTCTTTTGTTTTTTAAATTTCATAATTAATTAATCAAAGTAAAAATGCTATCACTTTAAGTTTCATGTCATACACCAACAGGGAGCATAACTTTATTACCTGTAATGATCTTTACTTCTTTTTTTTATTATTCAATTAATTTTAAAAGTGTTCTTATCACTCAAGTCCTTGTTGTTTTTAGAAAGAAATTAAGGGATCCAAGGTTTCATAAATGCATCACTTAAGTCCTCCTCCTCTATCACATAGTTTGTTGAAATCAAGTCATCGACCAAGTTTGTCAACTGAAGAAGTTAATTAATAATACCGTAAGGGCATTTTATTACTCTAATCCGATTGAGTTATCTCTTAATATTCATGAAAAGCACAATTGAGAAACTTGGAAAACTCTACATTGAAAGTGCAAATAGAGAGCAATTAAGTGATGTTCTTTTTTAAAATAAAAAGTGATTTTTTTTTTTAGATTTATGATCTTTGAGTTTCTTTTTCACAAACAACCAAGTGGCTAGAGCCACTCCCTCACAAATGTGAGGGAAGGGTTTCGAGCCTCCGCAGACGCATTGTAGGGGTTTAATTTAAATATCATTCATTGGAACCCATGAGTTCGAGTGAAAGCAGTCTTTCTCTCAGGATGTGAGTTTGACATCTCTCGAATATTTGAGAGGGTTAAAAATCTGAGTGGTATCATATCAGCATTAATGTCAACAGGTCTTAGTATAAATATATGATTGTACATATCAGTTATACTCTCATATAATATGAGTTGTAATTTGAGCAATAGTCTCATATAATAAAAAAAAAACATATATTCAGTGATCAAAACCTTTTCTTTCTTTCTTTAACTTTTTCTTTTATTCTGTAAATGAAAATGGCTTCATTAAGGCTGCCAAAGCAGCCGTTTGTTGATGGTATGTATACAAACAGATGATTGCTAGCTTTATTTTCTTGAAAGTCGGAGCTTCCTGTCTTTAGGGATTGGGGCGTATGTTCCCTTTTTTATGGTACAGTTTGTTGTAAACATAAATAAATAAAACCCTCTAAAATATGGTGATTTTTTTTTCGTTTTCTCCAGTCCAGATCTCGACGTTTCCATAAAATATTTCAGCATCTTACTCGATTTATATTGTTCGTATCGTTAGGCAGGCTGGCACAGCTTTTGTAGTAAAGTTTCAATAATATGGTCATTTGTAATTTTGATCAATTTCCAATTTTTGTGTCGTATTTTAGAATGATAACAATTAAAACACGAATGATAACGAAGGCCGGCTCTAGAGTACTAGAGCCTTAGGAAAAAATTATTTATGAGACCTTCTTACATTAAATAACTTTAACACTCAAGAAAATATGAAAGGGTTGAAAATTCTATCAATTTTCAACTATATCTTGAATGTCAATAATCTATAAGATAGTAAATTTTTTTTTTTAAAAGTAGAGTAGTCAAGAAGATATCTTTTTACTTTCTATATAACTATTATTTCAAGAAATTATATTTTTCCTTTTTACCTCAAAAGTGAGCCAATAAATAGAATAATTTTTTTATAGAGAAGCGAACAAGAAATTTATAATGTTAAATAATTAAGGTTTTTTTTTAAATTAATAAACATTTATCCGTCCTTTTTATTTGGAAAAGCTAATAATGAGTTAATGGTTAGATGATACTGTTAATTATAGTTCTTTAACACTAAAATTATCAAATATAGAATTTATATTAAAAAAATCTTAATTGTAGGGTAAATATTAATTAAAGAGAGGCTAAAAAATAGGGTTTTAAACTATAAGTAACTTAAAAAATTTATTAGTTTGATATGTTTTCCTAACATATAAGGTCTAGATGACTACAATAAGACATTTCTAACATATGAGGCCTTAGGCGACTGGCTAGTTCGTCTATACTTAAATCTGCCTCTAATATTAACTGCGGATACATAGACTAACTAGATATTAATACTTAATTATTATTATTAAAAGAGAATTTACACTTGTTGAAATATGTTAACAACTTTATGATTAGAGGGTTTTAAAATTTTTTTTTAAGTTATAGCCTACTTTCTTGCCCACTAATGTGTTAGAAGTTTTTAAAATACTGTTTATAAATCGTTGAATTGAAATGTTATGCATCGCGTCGCCTGTTTCTATATATAGAAATTGGGCCTTAACAAAAGAAATGAAAATTCGAATTCACTCACCATCATAAACCACTTTATGACCATATTAATGACTTTATAGGATGTCCAAATTTTGTCTGTCTGCGTGTAATGTCCCACACAACAAAAAGAATGACACGGACACGAACTCGAGCATTGACTTTCGGGGAAAAATTTTCTCAATCCGCCATTCAATCATCAATGTGCGTTGAAACAAGAGGATCAGAAAGAAAAAAAGAGAGAGAGAGAGAGAGAAATCAAAGTTATTATAATGGATTCTCATTGTCTAGAACTAGAACTCGAGTATTGGCTTTTACAGGAACTTAAGACTGATCCCATATCGTAAAATAAACGGTTGACAATAAGATTTAGAGAATAAATATATTGATCTAGGTTTCTCCCCTGATACTAAGTCACTCATAAACGAGAATATGAAAAGGAAATAAATGATCAATCTTGACCCCATATTATATATATATATATATATGGGATACTCCTGCATAGGCGAAAAGGCTGGAATACCAGATCGGTTTGGTTTGATTTTTTTGTTTAAACTCAACTGATTGGTTTGGTTCAAATCGGTTATAATTAAGTTATACATGTTAATGTAATGCATTTTATATAGTTTTTAAACATATATTTATTATTATTATTATTGTTATTTTTACATGTTTAGAGGTTTCCATATTTGTTTTTGGCTGCGTCTAGCTAATAAACTCCGACTCTGTATCGTTATATTGAAAGTCATAAGTCCCTTAAATATGTAAAGTATAATGAAAAGAGTGAAAATCATGGTATATCATAGACTAATTATCTATTTCTTTTTATAACTTTTATGTATTTCTTTAAGAGGTAAAGTTTAATCACGCCATCATGATTATCGAATTATCTCTTGATCTAAATTTTTATTGAACAACGTCCAGTAAAAATATTGGTAATTAACCGGCAAGAATAATATAGAATTAATTATATTTTAATCATCCTCTTTAAGGATTGAAATTAAAACAACTTGGATCAACAGAGAATGTTAATTAACTAACTCCAT
Source organism: Citrus medica (assembly GCA_002013955.2). NCBI lineage: Eukaryota > Viridiplantae > Streptophyta > Magnoliopsida > Sapindales > Rutaceae > Citrus > Citrus medica. The sequence goes on along the minus strand of MKYO02005339.1, from coordinate 107,578 downwards.
GAATGAGCTTTTATTGTTTTCTACCAAATTCCCTCTCTCAGTCTTTTATCATCTTCAGGTTCAAAGCAAGAAAAAGAGGATAAAACAGAAAAAGAAAAAAGAAAATTCTCTCCAGCTTCATCCAACACATTCGTGCAAATAACAAAAATTTTTAAACTCTTTTAATTATGAGCCGTCCATAAAATTGATTATTTATTTGTTTTATTCGAATTTTTGAAGCCTCCGCAGCAGATTCCCCACATATCTTTCCCTCTCTTTAACGTCTTTCTCTTCCTTGCTTTCTCAAGCCAAGAATCTCTTTCTCTTCACTTCCTTTCTCTCCTCTTTCAGATTCCTTTCAGTTCTCTCTCTCTTTCTCTCTTTCTTTCTTTCTTTTTCAACTCCTCTTTTAATGATGCCCATTTTCACTCTTCTCCTCTCTCTTTCTCCCATTTCCTCCCATTGCCAGCCATAGCTAGCTGCGCATAATAACTACATACACTCTCATGGCTCCTCCGTCATCAAGCATCAACCATATCTCCAATCCTTGCGTTTATGGTACGTTCATATTATACCTTCGCGTCCTTTATACGAGTTTTTTTTTTGTGGGGGGGGGGGGGGGGGTTATAAATGTTGTTGAAATTTTCATGTAGTTTCACACAGGGTTGTGTTATTGGATAACCCGAATTTTTTTATTTTTACAAATGTATTGATTAATAATTAATTCATTTCTGGCTATTCTGTCGCCATCTTGTCTCTCCTATGTCCATTTATCATTTTTCTATTAAAAATATATATGTCCATTTATCATTTTTCTATTAAAAATATAGTATAGCCCAGTGAAGAGCCCCGAAAATTTTCAACTGGTGGGGGTGGTTTTATATTGGAATAATGTTTTTATGGTAAGCAGGGGACTTTGTTTCTTCATACGCAGAGAGAAAGTCTCGCTTTATGAAATGGCTCAGCAAGCTCTTCAAAAGCACTGGTTCTAATCGTGGCGGCGGTGGAGGTAATACGAGCGGCCGTCATCATCCGCAGTTCCTTGGCGAGGAAAGCATGGTTTGGCCTGCACCGCGTCGGTCCCTGGTAACATTAAAAATATAACTCACCTTTTTTTTAATTTTAACGATCAACTTTTTTTTTTTTTAACTTTTTAATCTTTCTTCAGTGTGAACGTACGCACACTTTAAAAATGCAGACAAATTTAGGATTGGACGTTGCTGTTTAATTCTAATTTAGTAACAACTACTCCAATCCCATTCCCACGTCATGAGAATAAATAAATCTTGGAATATTTTAAGGAACACCCTTAAGGTTTGAATTAAATGAAAAAGTTTCCACAGAAATATGTCTTAGTAAAAATTCATTCCTGAGGTGTGTGTATATCATTTTTCATTATAATTTATTGCCGTATCAATTTTGTAGAGAAATGCGACCTTTTTACCAATTTTTCACTATTTGTCATCAGGATGACCGCTCTAGAGCTGACAGGGAGAAAGAGGAATTAGATCATGCAATTGCACTGTCCTTGGCTGAAGATTTGAAGAGACCAAATGGTAACTATTTATTTATTATTTTTCTCCTTTTCTGTTCTACTTCTACCTAGCATTTCACAATGTCATCCGAAAATTCACAGGTTTCAAAATGTTCATTTGGGATTAGACTGCACTGATTAATTCTAATTTACACTATATATATTGTGAGTAGGAGTGTGTCTAGAATCTTAAACTTTATTAAAATTCGAAAAATGTATTAAATCATTTGATTTAACAGTATAATGTCATTATACTATCAAATCATGTGGTCACGGTTTAATAATTTTCACAGACTTGTATCAAATGCAGAATCGAGAGATTTCTATTATAACTAGTCAGTGCACTATAACCTCAAATTTGCATTTAAAAACCTACTGATGGATTAGAAAGAAAGACTCATATTGAACTATGTCGAGTACTTTCATGTTTCAGGACAAAGATGGAGGTCAAACACTGATGAAGATTACGCTTGGGAACTTCAGGATAGCCAGCTGAATCCTTCATATCCTCCATTTGACCCATCTCATTATTATCCCAGAAGTTACAAGTAAAATTTTGTAAAAATATAAATAATTAGTTCTAATTGATCGATGCAAATCCTTGGTTAATTTATGCATGCATATGCATTTAACTTGCAGGGTATGTGGTGCCTGCAACTGTGACATTGGCTATGGCAATTACTTGGGATGCATGGGCACATATTTTCATCCAAATTGCTTCCGTTGCCGTTCTTGTGGCTACCCAATCACTGAGCATGAGGTACATATTTTGATTACTCAATTTAATTTTGATTTTGATTTTGATTTAATCAAATTAACTTAAGCACATGTACTTTAACATGGTTAATTTTGTTTTTTTTTTTTTTAAACTTTATTAAAATTCGAAAAATGTATTAAATCATTTGATTTAACAGTATAATGTCATTATACTATCAAATCATGTGGTCACGGTTTAATAATTTTCACAGACTTGTATCAAATGCAGAATCGAGAGATTTCTATTATAACTAGTCAGTGCACTATAACCTCAAATTTGCATTTAAAAACCTACTGATGGATTTGAAAGAAAGACTCATATTGAACTATGTCGAGTACTTTCATGTTTCAGGACAAAGATGGAGGTCAAACACTGATGAAGATTACGCTTGGGAACTTCAGGATAGCCAGCTGAATCCTTCATATCCTCCATTTGACCCATCTCATTATTATCCCAGAAGTTACAAGTAAAATTTTGTAAAAATATAAATAATTAGTTCTAATTGATCGATGCAAATCCTAGGTTAATTTATGCATGCATATGCATTTAACTTGCAGGGTATGTGGTGCCTGCAACTGTGACATTGGCTATGGCAATTACTTGGGATGCATGGGCACATATTTTCATCCAAATTGCTTCCGTTGCCGTTCTTGTGGCTACCCAATCACTGAGCATGAGGTACATATTTTGATTACTCAATTTAATTTTGATTTTGATTTTGATTTAATCAAATTAACTTAAGCACATGTACTTTAACATGGTTAATTTTGTTTTTTTTTTATTCAAGTTCTCGTTATCAGGGAAGGACCCTTACCACAAGTCTTGTTTCAAAGAATTAACACATCCCAAATGTGAAGTTTGTCTCCAATACGTAAGAAAATATTTTAATTTCTAACTCAGCTCGTCGTAATTATATTACTTGATGTAACTATCGACTGATAATTTATTTACAAATCTTCAGATTCCCACAAATGGAGCTGGTTTGATAGAGTATAGGTGCCATCCATTTTGGGCCCAAAAGTATTGCCCATCTCATGAACATGATCACACATCTCGCTGCTGTAGTTGTGAGCGTCTTGAGGTACTAATTAATCAAGTATAAAGCAAAATTTATCGGATAGTTTATAAGGTAAGGTACTAATCTAAGCAAATGTTTTGTGCTTGTAGTCTTGGAATACGAGATACTATTCACTGGAAGACGGGCGGAGTTTATGCTTAGAGTGCATGGAATCCGCAATTATGGACACTGGTGATTGCCAGCCCCTGTACCATGCCATAAGAGACTATTACGAAGGAATGAATATGAAGCTCGATCAGCAAATTCCAATGCTTCTTGTCGAAAGACAAGCACTTAACGAAGCTATCGTTGGAGAGAAGAATGTAGTAATTGAACTCTTGTTTGAATTTCAGGATTTTGGTTTCTGAAAACATTGCTCTGATTCAAATTGTTTGTTTTCCAGGGCTACCATCACATGCCTGAGACAAGGGGCTTGTGTCTTTCTGAGGAGCAGACAGTCACAAGTGTATGATGTCATAAAGACTGATAAGATTTTTTTCCTCAAAATTCAAACATTTATCTTAAGTTTTCAATTTGATTATGTCCAGATACTCAGGAGACCGAGAATTGGAGGCAACAGATTGGTGGGGATGAGGACTCAACCTCAGAAGCTGACTCGAAAATGTGAAGTTACTGCCATTCTTGTTCTTTATGGTCTTCCAAGGTAATGTTTCTCTATGATTTATGCACAATTTTTTTGATTCAAATTTTTTCTGATACCCTGTTTATTGCTCTTGCGATAAAATGCAGACTATTGACTGGTGCTATTCTTGCCCATGAATTGATGCACGGATGGTTACGTCTTAAAGGTACAAAGCCCCTTTTTTGGTTTCTGCTAATGATCTTCCAATGTGCAAGGCTGTTAAAAAATTTTCCATTCTCTTTTGCTGAGCCGATGCAGGCTACCGCAATCTTAATCCTGAAGTAGAGGAAGGTATCTGTCAGGTGCTTTCATACATGTGGCTTGAATCAGAAGTTTTGCCAGATTACAGAAACATGCCATCCACATCATCTGCTTCAACATCTTCATCGTCTTCAAAGAAAGGCGTAAAATCTGAGGTTGAGAAGAAACTGGGTGAGTTTTTCATGCATCAAATTGCCCATGATGCTTCTCCTGCGTATGGGGAAGGATTCAGAACTGCTAATGCAGCAGTCAATAAATATGGCTTACGCCGAACCCTGGAGCACATTCGCCTTACAGGGAATTTCCCATTGTAATGCTAGCAAATATTGGTCTGCGTCTGTCAGTATCACCATTCTCAGCTTCAGGATTGCGGTCTATTTAAAAAGATTGAGCTCATCAGAGACGCTTAAGCAGCTTCTCCCCTCAAATCTTAACTGCGTTAAATGATCATCTACGGTTACTCGTCCAAATTGACTCTTCAACGGCTAATAATATGCAATTCCATCGTTGTATTTGTGTCATCAGAACGAAGATGATTCTTCCTAGTTAAGGTTTTTTTTTTGGGTTATTTTTGTTCTGAATTTTTGTCTTGATCTATGCCACGTATTTGTTTATGATAATATATAATTAAAACTTAATTATACATGTATTTTTTTAATCCCAAAAATGTGGATTAGGAATTAATTTCTCCCTAAATTTGATGACAGTAGATTTTAGACCCAAAGCTTACCAGGTCAACGGCTACACTACAAATGTATGTGTCTAAAATCCCAATGTAATAAATTTCAAATTGTATGTATCTATAGATAATAAAAATTAAGGAAAAAAATCTAATAACTACCCATCACAACCCTGTAAAAAGATCAGTCGTCCGGCCGTCCGGTTAGTAAGAAAAGGTTTAATCGTATATATAAAAAATACCCAAAAAAAGAAAAAGGAAAAAAGAAAGAAAGAATCTTACCGCACTTGATAATACGTTTAAACATAAATTAAAAAAAAAGAATTATGTGCACCAGAGGAGATGCCTGATAAAATTACCTATACATTATTCCCAACTGAAGTCAAATCACTAAAATCTTTTTTCTGCCACTCCACTCTTTTCAGATCAATATTCCAAATCTAGAACACAATCCACAAATGTCTCAAAAATATGCAAAAAGAAAGATCTCCTTGTGATCAATCAAACTTATGAAAGCAAATAAGATTATCTCCTTCAACTTGGTGCTATAGTTACATGGCACCACTGTTTCAAGTCTGAAAAAGTAACTAAAAAATGATCTCTGGTCAAACTGATGTTATTGAGAAATGTGAATAACTATGATAAGTACACTTGAAACTGTGATTTACGTTTCACTAATTTATACACGAAAAAAATATAATTCTCACGTAAGAATCACGTATTAATCACCATGAGAGAGCAGATCAAAATGAATGGTTATATGCTATTACATCACAACTCTTAACCACCTCATCCTTACCATTGCAGACGGTGAAGTCCAGAGCTGATGGCGACTATAGTCAGGAAGAAATATCTGCTAAAAGCATCTTCAGTGTTTCATATGTCATGAAACAAATACCGACTCCAGGAACCACTTTGTAATATTCAGGAAGAATTCCTCTGTACAGACCACGAAAGCCTTCAGTCCGGAATATGTACTGAAATGTACCAAAAAGACCCGTTGTGTAAACCCTGGCCCGGCCACCCGCCCCTTCGAGTTGTTTTCTTCGCCTCACCAAATCCAGAGGAAATGTTGCTGCAAATTATGAAGACAACAAAATTAAAGAGGCTGCATGCAGTATTTATATTGAAAATTTTCTCCTGCTTTTGTAAAGGCCAGTAATTTTGGCTGGCTGTAAATCAGACAATACATAAAATCACATTAATCTGTAAATTGTTGCATGATTTTTTAACCATGCAGCAGAACTTATCAGAAGCAACAGGTTTCTAGTTTTAGTACCATCAGTTTAATATAGTTTGATATATGAGTATGCACTTGCATCACTGTTTCATATCTAGCAAAAAATGGTGTCAGTAACTGGAAAGAGAGATAAATACTATGATTAATCTATGTATCATTCCGAATCATGAATGGTTTCCACAAAAAGGCACTGGCAAGGCTTAAAGGACTCCAATCTGCCAAGCAAACAACATTGAAGCCTAAGTGAGAAGCATACCTCAAAGAGTACACATCTCACATCTGATAAGTAAAAATAACAGTAAGGTTCACCTGAGAGTAGTGCCACCTTATGATGGAACCACCAACTGCAAGTTAGGATAGACAAGCTATTGAAAAATGAGAGTTGGAAGTTAATCCAATCAAAATCTTCTCACAAAAAGATATGGATAGGCAAATGATAAAAAAACTCTTTTTTTTTTCTTTTTCTTGTCGACTTCCTTACTAAAAGAATTTTCAAATGCCAGATTAAAATACTACAGCACTCGTTCGAAGGCTCTAGTAGGGGTCAGACTGGTTAAATACTTGATGCAGAGCCAGCCCCACATCCTCCGTCTCTGCATCAAAAGCACGGTAAACAGCTGCATGTATTAACTTCCTTAGTTAGAAATTGGAAATGTTTAATCAAACAAAGGAATGTATTTCAACCTATATAGCAAGGTAAAGTTGAGGGATGTATGAAGGAATAATGACACCATCGCTTATCAATATTTGAAAAGAAATGGACTTATGTAAACTCAAATGAATAGGTTCTCATTTTTCACTATGCATAAAACGGACAGAATTATAAATCAAAAAAGAAATTATAAAACGAAAATATAGGTCAATCAAAATCCACTAGAAATTTCTGAGGTACCATGACCAAAATCACTCACCTGTTGATGATGCAATGCCTGAAAGACTGCCACATGCCAGACTGACCAGGACGGGGGAATCATTCTGCCTGTTAATAGTTATGATACAGATGCATGCTCAATGATCATAAGAATTGTGTACTCGAAACAGTAAATTTGCAGAATCAAATTGCAGGATGATCACCTTTGTGACTGCCAAAAAGATCTTAAGGTCTCATATACAGAAAAGCTAATTGCAATACTGGGCCCAACACCCTGCATTAGTGTCAAAACTGCAGTCAACTACATGCCGAAAAAGCTTTGACATTTCACATAAATAGTAATTGAAAGAAAAAACCTACCAGAAGCGTTGCACCAAGGCCCTTATAAAGGCCCCAAATTCCCTCATCTCTGCAAATAGTTTGTAAAGCATGACAAATACCTCTGTAGTAGATCACATTTGTCTGCAAAAGTTGTACCAAAGATAATGAAGGAGTAAATGATCAAGTAAAAAAGAGGGAGAAAAGTACTAGCAATACCAAGTTTGAAAGAGATTAAGAAACATTTCAGGTGTCCTGTTCTTATCATAAATGAATTTAAAAAATAGAAGCTTTTCAAGTCAACCATAAAAGCAGACTGAAGCCACTAAGGACCACAAATAAAGGTCAATTAAAATGATAAGGACCCTGCATCAATCAAAAACATCCTAGAAAATTGTCCCCCTTCCTTGCAAGTATATACGAGTAAAGAAAAGGTCTGCCATAATTGTAACAACATAAAGCAGAAGAATCATCACAAATGATTTCGAATAGTTTGAAAAGCAAGCTTACAACTAACTGTGAAAAGTAAGGAAGGAAAAAATTGTCACTGGCCCATTCTACTGAGGTTATGCTGACTGTACCTGAGCAGTAAGGCGTGTCCTCACAAGGTCCAATGGGTATGTAACAGAGGCAGCTGTTATTCCTGCTAAACCACCACTTACAAAATGTACAAAAAGATCTGAACTCATATTTTCCCCTTGACTTTCCACCACTGGAATGGCGTGTAGCAACTGAAGTCAGAAAGAACACTATAATGCAAACTCATCTATGGACAAAGTTTTGTTGCATAGAAGTCAATTATTCATACTGACCTTTTTATAGTGTTCATATGCATAAAAGTTGACAGAAGAATATGGTAGTCGGTGAGCAATTGTGACCAGATTCCCTTTCCAAAAAGCCCTAAATCCTTCTTCACTAATGATTCGGGAAGCCTCACGCCATATGCTAGCCTTTCTCAATGTTGCAGTATCAGAGTGCATGCCTTGCACCTGTAGAAGAAAATATAACGACATCAAAAAGGCAGGCTTGATGGTGTAAGCCAGCAAGAAAATCTTAAACACATAACATATAAGAAAGCATGAATACGCATTCACCCCCATATATTTGCATTTTGTTTTTAAAAAACTGACAACATTATAAGGATTATGACATGTGAAACAAATCATTACTCAAAGCCATTTGCAATCAATCTTGCTAACTCCACTACTACTATCCCAGCTGACCGAAGCCTAGTTAGGTAATTTGCTACCCAAACACTAGTCTTAAGAATCAATTCAAAACACCCGAAAACCCCTTATTCCCTCCAATGTAGCAGCTTTATTTCCCACATTAATTCAACTCATAGCCTCCATAACCGCAAACATAAACATATTTTTTATTGCCCCTCACTACATGTACTTGCCACTCTTAACAACTTATAATATTTTCACATCCTATTGCCCCACACTACAATACCGAACAATCCCATTCTCATTCATGCTCTTGCCCCCGGCATTAATTTTACAACTCTTGACCACGCATCCCCCCTAAACCCACATACTACAATGTTATGCCACATTAACATCAGTGAACATTATCGAAACTCACCAAACAAAAGGTAACCCACGAAACAACTGGTACCCACGAAATACCAAATTGATAATTCTTCTGAAAACAAACCTGAAAGAGAATGGTAAGCCTTGCAAGAGGAGCCGTACAGGTTTTACTAAGAGCACCAGCTACACCTCCAGCTAAAAGCTGGGATATTGTCCCGATCTGGGACTGATTCTGCAACATTTGTTTCTGTTGCTGTTGCAGCGTTATTTTATCAACAGAAACACTTCCATTGCCTGAACTTAAACCTCTTTGGCCTCCTTCTACCACCACCCCTACTCTTGCTTCTGTTTGCATCCCTAATGTAAGTCAAAAACCCTCAAGCTCTGCGTTTTTTATTCAAAGTGTAAATAAAAATGATCCCTTTGCAATGAAGAAAGATCAAAGTAATCGTATTTGCGACAAAAGAAGCAAACAAACGAGTAAAAAATCACAAACCCATTGCTGGAAACGCTAATGACAGAGTAAAAAATTTGAACTTTTTCGAAAATTTAGCCAATAAATCAACAACGTTCCTTCCTTTTGTTTAAAGGTTTCAGGTCTATATTTCTTCTTTTACCTGCCAACTTTAAACACAGGTAGAGAAAAGTCGGTTCGTTTAAACGACAACGTTCGGTCCAAAACGGTGCGGTTGGAATTTGATGTTTTAGGTGTCGAGGCTTTAAGTTAGGGTTTGCGTCATCCTAACACTCAACAAACCGACTTCAGAGATTCTCCGCGATAGGTGGTACCATAACATTAGCAAAAGTAACATAATTGGGCAATTTACCAAATCAAATTTATTTTGCACCAAGACTTAATTTTATTGCAAAAATGACCATTTTAAAAAATTTATACTCTTTAAGTAAGATTGTGTTAATTATCAATATATTGTACCCATCAATAGATAATGTGTTGCTCATGATAGATTATATTGTGATAATGTTGTTGACCACAATAGATATATATTGACTGTAACAGACGAATATTATTCGATTTGTATTGTACTTAACGATATTATTGTTCATTTTTTTTATTCGAGATTATATATCATTAGATTTTGATACTTCTAATTAAAGAATCTTTACTAAGAAGAGCAGTCCAAACTATTAGATCTTCTCTAAACAAAAATAGTTACTAAGAAAAAGGTAAAGTCTTACCTTTCAATAAAAAGTGTTCATAGTTGAGACGAGTTTAAAATAAATTAGAAGAGGAAGAATTTAATATTCTAATCTTATCGAGGAATAAATTTTTTTAATTTACATAATTAAAATTCATTTTATAGATTCATTTATAATTCTTCACAGTCTATTGTCCCATAATATTTTCAGATTAGTGTCACTTAGAATATTTTGTAAATTGAAGTAAATATTGGGTCTTTTCCGAAAAAGTACATGAGGGAGAAAAGTGATGACGTTTTGGGCCAAGAGTGGAGGAATTTTTGAGTTACAATACGAACAGGAGTTGGGTGTTTAATTGTCCAAAGATTCATTTCGAATATTCTTCTTCGAAGTAGAGTTTAAGCAGTCGCGTCATCCAACAACTGCGTTAGCTTCAATGAAAGTAAATAACACGTGGGCGGGCCACCCGGATGAGGTGTTTGAAGCTGTCCATTGTGATGACGCCACGTAGCATGCAGTGTTTTTGACCGTCGTTTTGTGTGATTTTTATTAGAAAAATTCCGTGGAATTTGATAATTGCAATACTTTTTTATTTTCTTAAAGAATTATATACTTTTAATGGTCACAATTATTCTCCCGAAGAGCGACGATAAGCCGACTGTTTTAAATTTACAATTAATCTCACATATTTTTTTAAAAATAAATGATAAGTGATAACCACCCACAACAAATATTTAAAAGAGTTTTCCTCATGTCGGAAGTTTATGAAAGAAAAATATTTAGCTTAAATTATTAATTGCAATATCAGTAAAACATTCAATAAAATATAATTAAAAGATAATGAACCTGACACATTTGCCCTTTTATTGAATCACAAGCAAAGGCATGATGCTTCTTCCTTTCTTTTAAGATAAGCAATGGAATTCTAATTTCAAACTAGGATCATCACTTTCTTGTCAAAGTAAAAAGAAAAAGTTATCGGTTTCAATTCAATAGTTCAATATATTCCAGAAACAAATTAATCATCAGAAAGTTTGTTAAGTTTTTTTGTTTTTTTTTCTTGAGTAGAAAATAGATTGCACAGACAGATGGCCAGTTCTAAGTCATTAACGGGTACTAGCGATAACAATAACATTTTTCAATTACATTAACCAAAAATTCCAATAAAATGTGGTAAATTCCTGTTTCTTAAACAAAACTAGCACACTGAAGGAAACTTTCAGCCAACAAACTTAAGGCATTAGGTGCTCTTTAAAATCCTTATCCAAGATGCTTATTTTGTGGTTCACAGGCAATTTCCGTATCTGCTTCAGCTGCCATTTCCAGGTCGAATTGGTGAGGTACGCTTACAGGAAAGGGCCTTGAGAGATCATTTCCATTGTTCTGGTTGAGAGCCAAAGCTAAAGTCACGCCACTGCTTCCGCTAAAACCAATGTGCTGATCACTTGGCAAATTACTCAAACATGCATTCTTCTGCTCCTCATTCTGCTCGGGCGCCCGGGCACGTTTGTTTCTGCAGTGTTTAGTTGGGACATGTTCAGCTTGTAGGATTTGTGTTGCCTGGTAAAGTTTCTCTGGGAAGAGTGTGTTTAAGTGATCAGATGGCACGCCAAAGTTGGAATTTGTAGCTTCTGCTGTGGTTTGAGTTTGCCCAATTTCAAGCATGTGTACTTCTTCCACCATCGGCTTCCACAGTCTTACTCTTGCATTGATGAACCAATTCGAAACCTGTCCACAAATTGACATCAGTGATACATATTGAATAACGAAAAACAATATAGTACAGAGTTTTCATTTATGGCTCTGCGAACAATAATGGTAATTGAGGAATCAACATTTGCTCACCTGATTCTTTGATAGACCTGTCTGTTTAGCCAATATTTGCTTGTCTGAATCGGTAGGATAACTGAAATGAACAAACACCAATTTTATAACATCTAGGTATTAGAGTACTGCACTGAATAAATTCTAATAAAAATAAAAATGATAAATCTTACGGGTGTAGAAAGTTTTCGTAGAGCCATGTTTTAAGCACAGCTACTGCATGATCTGGAAGTGCCCTTTGAGACCGCCAGTGAGGAGGCCGAAGAAAGCCTAATTTTTGCACTGGCTTGTGGCTACTGCAGCCTGGTTCTGTGGTGTCATTGTTAGCATTTTTATCACTAACAGTCTTGGTGCCTGAGACATGAATTTGGTCCAATATGGCATTCTTCAAGCAACAAAAGTGCTTAGATATGGCCTTGAATGCAAAAGATATGTAAGGGGCAGCGTGTCCAAGGCCGGCAACAGTTTCAAATAATGCAACTACTGATTGCATTTGTTGGCAATATAGTTTGTATTTCCAGTATACCTGATAGAAATCAAATGCAATAATCACAAATATTCTCAATTGAGCCCGAATTACCTTTAGGGCCAGTAATTGTAACTCATGCCATGCAATTTTGCTCGAAACATATGATGCCTCAATGCCTGAAACTATAAAAAGAATGAAATGCCAAGTGTTTAACTTGCAACAAAAGCATACATTAAAGTAAAATTCCACCTCACTTTTTAAGAGAGTTATTAAAATCGAATTCCACTAAAAAAAACGAAGCATTTTAATTTGGTCTTTCCATAGTTTCGGCCATTTTGGACATCTATGTTCTAGGTAAAGTAGCATTTCTTAATACAACATAATGAAAAATATTACCTTATTAACTAATCATTGGACCAGTATCAACTGAGGTTCACTCTGTAGGAAAGAGGGCATATATGCACTTTTGTAATGGAACAAGTTAAATTGATTTCTAGGCAACACCTAAAAGCAGTTTTCAAAAACGTACTGACAAAGCACAAACTACCAAGGCTACTAGGAGTGAACAGTGAAGCAGGTAAGGAAAATTAAAGAAAAATAATAAATACAAACATATCAAATAAAACAGAACAGAAAAGGAACAGTAGAATGATTTAATATGATAAGACAAGACACCTTTTGGTCATACTCCCTGTTAAAAAAAATCAGATATCTTATCCCAAGATACTGGTCTTTGACAGAACAATCAAATCATCAGTTTCATTCATTTTCAATTCATTTTGAAAGAACTATTACTTGAATTCTTTTTTTTTTTTTTTGAGAATAACTATTACTTGAATTCTATATCCACACACACACGCACATGTGAAGCTTTGGTGAATGACCTAGTCTATAAAAACATTCACTATTTTGATATACAATATCAAGTCACCATTAGAACAAGAAAAATAAATCAGTTTCATTTATTTTCAATTCATTTTGAAAGAATTATTATTATTTTTTTTTGAAAAGGAATACTAAAACACACACACACACGCGAATGAAGCTTTTAATAAATGACCTAGTCTATTAAAACACAAAATATTGACTCTTTCAATATACAATATCATGTCATCATTAAAAGAATAAAAAGAAAAGAAACATTTTGGGTCAATTTCCCACTATTTTCTTATTGACCAAACAGAATTTAAAGAAAAATCAGGAGAACGTTTACAAATACTTACCTCTTCCAACATCAAAACAAGCTTAGAAGTCTTCCATGAACGTTCAATTCTGTCACTAAAAGCAATGAAATCTCTAACAACTGGATTTTCACAAAAGCTATCAACTTGAGACCCTGATGAATCAAAATAAAGGGTGCCACAAAACTCGTCTAGAATCCGCTGAGCAGGTTTTAGAAACCTTGAACGTTTTAATATGTAAGCATAGCCGGTAAAGGGACCCCAAGGAACTGAGCTTCTCACTTCACTTTTCTGCAGCTTCAAAGAATCTGCAAAGCCTGAATAATCGTGTTGCGCTTGTGCGTGCATGTTTAGCGGAAATGGGTCAAAGGGTGTGTAAAAATGAGTCTGGTGAAGAGACTGTAACGACGAAGAAGAAGAAGAAGAAGCAGGAGGTGGTTTTGTTGGTGGGTTTAGTTGAAGAAACGATGCTAAGTTTGTTTGGAAGATATGTAATGTGGGTTGTGGTTGTTCTTGTTGGTTGGTTTGAGTGGTGGTGGTGAATCTACGCTTGTTTCTTCTGTTTTGTTGTGGCGCATTGTAGGGTTTGAGATTTTCTGCCATGAATGAAGCTCTTGACTTGAGTTTCAGAGACAGCGAGAGAGTGGGGGGTGAGAGGAGATGTTGAACTTGAAGGGTATTTTAATCACAATCTTGTTTACTACACAAATGTTTGCAAGGGAGAGTGTTTCAACCCTCAAATCTAGTCACATCCGCCTTAGCATACAGCATAAGCACATTGCACTTGGATTTTTTAAAATCTTTTTTAAAATGTTATTTAGTTATTTGACAGTTTGTGGAAATACTATAAATATTTTAAAATACATCTTTCTTACGGATACAAACAAGAGAACTTGAACATGAAAGATAATTTTATTGGGATAACTAGTCTTATCATGTAAAGCATTGAAAACTTGTAAACTATACATCTCTAGAATTACAGAATGGAAAGCAAACTGCTTAAGCCAGCTAAGGGCTTCCCTTACTCCGATCGCTTCAGCCTCTCTAGCTTCAAAACGACCCGGAAGAATGTCACTTTTTGCCGCAATGAAGTCACCCTGATCAGACCGGATGACAGCCCCCAGGCTAATTAAACCCCTCGAGCTAGCTATAGCTGCATCGACATTACACTTATACCACCCTTCACAGGGCTTAAACCAACAAGCAGAACCATGACCAGGAGTATCAGGAATAAGGGGAAAATAGGCATTCTTACGAGCTTGCTGCCAATGAAACAAAGTATGCCCAGCAGAGTTCAACACATGTTGGACCCTTCCATTGACACCATTCCAAACTTTGTTATTTCTATTCAACCACAACCCCCAACATATCATATCAGCCATGCTACACTCCTCGATGGTGCAGCGACTAAACAGCTCCTCCAACCAATGAGTAAAACTCAAGCAATTCCCATTAAAGCCAATCACAGAGGAAATCCAGCAAGTTTTAGCAAAATGACAATGAACTAACACATGGGCAACAGTTTTAGGAGAAGAGTGACAAATGGGACAAGAAGCTTGTACCTCTACCCGCCTTTGCAAAAGGTTATCGGCAGTAGGAAGGACATTAGACATTGCTCGCCAAAGGAAGTTTTTGACTTTTGCTGGGATAGAGAGCTGCCATAATTTACGCCAAGCGCTGCTACGAGGGGGAGAAAGCATAGAGTTAAGAAGTCTGTAGCAGCTTCGAACCGTGTAAAGGCCTTTGGAATCCAGCAGCCAAGACCAAGAGTCTTTTTCGTGCCTTGAGCCTAGCGGAATCTGGAGGATAAGGTTTCGATCCCTATTGTTGAAAATATCATTTACCACATCATAGTCCCAACGGCGATGGTTAGGAACCATAAGGCTGTCCACTGATGCAGAAGCTATATTTGTTGGGAGTGAAGAGGAAATGAAACCACTTTCTGTGTCTGGTAACCAAGGGGCATTACCAATAATCGTTTGCTGACCCCCTCTAATTTGAATACGGCCACCGCGAAGGATAGCCGGTTGAGCAGCCAAGATTGATCTCCAAACAAAGCTAGGATTACTACCCAGCTGAGCCTCAGCAAAAGAGGAGGAGGGGAAGTACCTAGCCTTGAACAGGCGAGTCACAAGGGCATCGGGGTTGGTTAGGAGACGCCAACCTTGCTTACCAAGCATTGCGACATTAAATAAATGCAGTCTTTTAAAGCCTATACCACCATGAGTCTTAGGCTTACACATTTTATCCCAATTCATCCAATTAATCCCTCTCCTGCCATTTTGATTTCTGCCCCACCAGAAGGAGTTCATCATCTTCTCAAGCTCACTACAAAGATCTCTGGGAATGAGGAAGATATTCATCGCATAATTGGGCATTGCTTGGGCTACTGTCTTGAGAAGGATCTCTTTACCAACTCTTGACAGCAACTTTTGATTCCAGCCCTGTAGACGCTTCCAAACTCTGTCTCGGATATATCTAAAAACAGCAATCTTGCTTATGCCTATATGAGAAGGAAGCTCCAAGTAATTTCCTTGGTTGCCATTAGCCTGGACCCCGAAGATGTTGCAAATTGAATGGGCAGCCTCATTGTTAACATTTGTGCTAAACGAAATAGAGGACTTATTGTAGTTAACTCTTTGACCTGAAGCAGCCCCATACATAGATAAAATAGACTTCATAACACGAGCCTCTTGGTCTTTAGCTTTAAAAAAGAGGAGGCAGTCATCAGCGAAAAAGAGATGAGTGAGGCTTGGAGCTCCTCTCGTAATTCTGACCCCATTAGGCAGACCAGCTTTCTCATGGTGGTGGATAAGGGAGCTGAGGTCTTCCGCACAAATAATAAAGAGATAAGGCGATAAAGGGTCCCCTTGCCGAAGACCACGGCTAGGGATAATAGGGCCAATATCCATTCCGTCACGGGAGAATTTATAAGATATGGTGGAGACACATAACATAATCAGCTTAATAAACTCAGGATCAAACCCCATTTTGAGCATAATAGCAGATAAAAAAGTCCACTCGATTCTGTCATAAGCTTGGGCCATGTCTATTTTAAGAGCTGCTGCCCCGTCCCTACCCTGTCTTTTTCTCTTTAAATAGTGCATAACCTCAGCCGAAATCATTATGTTATCAGTGATACTTCTACCCGGAATAAACGCACTCTGAGAATCCGAAATAATAGACCCCAAAACCAACTTAAGCCGACTAGCTAACATCTTAGCGACTATTTTATACAGAACATTACATAGAGCTATAGGCCGAAAGTCAGTTATATAATCCGGATTAGGTTTTTTATGAATTAAGATCACTAGGGTCTCATTCAAATCCGCAGGAAACATACAATGATGAATAAAATGCAAACAGGCAGCAGAAACATCATCACCAACTATTGACCAAAAACTTTGAAAGAAAGCAGGGTTCATACCATCTGGGCCAGGGGACTTGTCCGGGTGCATACTGAAGATCGCTGCTCGAACATCTGCAGGACTGAAGGGCTCCAAAAGCGAAATATTCTGCTCAGCTGAGATTTTAGGCTCTACACACTGGAGGACTTCAGCACATGAGCCACCTTCTGAAGAGAAAATCTAAGTGAAGTAACCGGCGATTATCTCGTTAATGTCGGTCGGGGTAATGCACCATTGCCCCTGAACATTTCGAAGCTTCCGCATCTCATTTTTCTTCTTTCGAACTGAAGCCATAGCATGAAAATATTTAGAATTCATGTCACCTGCTTTAAGCCAAATTGATTTTGCCCTCTGCTTCCAAAAGGTCTCGTGGCTGTGAAGTAATTCGTTGTAGCGTTTCCGAGCTTCAACAAAACAATCCACGCTAGCCGAATCACGCTTGCCCCGAACCAAAGCCATTTGCTCCTTACAGGCCACAATGCGGGCTCGATAGTCCCTGGTGAGGTGACCCCCCCAACGAACCAGAGCAGAGCCACAATGAGCTATTTTGCTTTGAATGGGCACTCCAACAGACGAAGCCCAGCTCTCCTTCACAATCTTTAAACAATCAGACTCGCGAAGCCAACTATTTTCAAACTGAAACTTCTTATGCCTCGGCGGATTCATCACCGGAGACGGATCAAGGAAGATTGGGAGATGATCAGAGCAAGAGGCTTCTAGACTACAAACCTTCGCTCTCGGGAACAAATGGATCCAAGGATTAGAGGCTAGGGCGCGGTCAAGACGCTCCTCTACCCACTCGTCAGAGCCCCGAGACCGCTCCCAAGTAAACGGATAACCCACCATACCCAAATCGAAGAGCCCTGACTCGAGGACTGCTTCCTGGACCCCATGCAATTTCCAGGCCGGTTGAGCATGCTTCCCGCGCTTCTCACTTGAGTGGAGGAGGTCATTAAAATCACCAATGCAAACCCAAGGTAAATGGGAGACCAAAGCGAGAGAACGGAGCAACCTCCAAGATTCACAACGCCGGGAGGTTTCCGGAAAACCGTAGAAACCCGTGACTCGCCAACACTTCCCCTTTTGATTCTGGACAGCCACGTCAATAAAAGTCTTCCCAAACTTGATTAATTGAACACTGAAAGTGGGCTTCCAAAATAAGGCCAGCCCACCACGCCGGCCAACTTTATCCACTACAAACAAACCAGCATAGCCTAACTGGATTTTAATTTTCTCGAGCTTGTCTCTATTACACAATGTTTCCATCAAGAAGATAAAAGCAGGATGATATTGCTTAGCAAGGTCAGCAAGAACCTGAACTGTGCGTAGGTGACCTAAACCATGACAGTACCAGCTGAGGCAACTCATTGGTCTCGGTGGGCCTGGCTCACAGGTCCCACCGTCAGTCCATTTTTTGGAACATCTAAAGCCTCCATGCTAGTGGATGTGTCCACCTCTTCTGGACCCATTAATGGGAGAGGCCCATTGCTCGACCTTTTGCGTTTGGCATCTGATATGATTAATTGAGAATCATATTTAACTTCATTAGCTTTAAATACAACCATACCGCTAGCAGAAGCACCCATCTATTGGCCATTAATGCTGAGCTGGCTACAAGTTTTGTCAGAGGTAGGAAGTGCCGAAACAAGAGGCACCTGTCTAACCATTTGCTCTTTTCCACGCGATGTGCTCCCAATCTTCGCTGATTTTGTGGCCCCATTCTCACCTACTATCCTAGCCACTTCGGGTTTGGGGTAGTTTTCAGAGAAGCATGCCTCCATCTCTAGTGGCTCAGACCTCAGCCAACGCTCACCGGAGGTCATCATACCTCGCCTAGGAGGCGCTTTCATCCAATTACCATAGGGCCTAACAACGTTACCCTCTGTGCAAGCATACAAAGAAGGACAGTTGTGTTCGGTATGGCCTAAAAGCCCGCAGATGAAACAAAACGAATTGAGACGTTCATACTTAAAATCCACCCAAAACCATTCCCCTCCTGTTCGCTTCAACCGCATTCGACGCTTAAGGGGATTCCTTACATCAAGGGACACTCTCAGGCGCATATAATTCCTCCACACGCCTTTGAGATTATTTTCGTCCGATTCCAAGAACGAACCAATGTAATTGCCAATGCTTAGCAGGATGCTGTCGGACTGGAAACCCAATGGCAGGTTGTAAATTTGGACCCAAAAGGTAGTACAGAACAAAGGGATATTTTGGGGTTGCTCATCAGCACCTAATCTGTGAACAAGGAGGATATGTTGGTCAAAAGTCCACGGCCCGGAATCGAGAACCCTCCGTACATCAATTTCATGAAAAAACTGAAATAAGAACAGCGTAGGAGATAAATCTTTGATGCACACACCCTTTGCCCGGCCTCCATAAGGGTGTGTGCATCAAAGATTTGACAGTTTGTGGAAATACTATAAATATTTTAAAATACATCTTTCTTACGGATACATACAAGAGAACTTGAACATGAAAGATAATTTCCCATTATATTGCACATTAACTTATAGCTTGAGTTTGGGTTTAATATTTTGAATCTTCCAAACATCCGACTGTCATGGTAATTTTCTCTAGGAATTTTTTTTTTAATTATAATTAGATAGTTTACAATCACGAAAGTGTTGGGAACATCAAAATCATTCTCTCATTAAGAGAGTGAGTTCTTTATCATTGAACTATAGAGCTCAATGTCGATTGTCATGATATTGAAATTAAAGTCAGTTTTAATCTCGTGATCCAAGTGAATATATATTCATTTAAGTGTGTGTGCGCGCGCTTATCTTTTTTGACTCCAGGGATGTACTTTAAACTTCATCTAAACAAATAAATGAAAAAAAAAACTACTTATATATTTCATCATTCACAAATAAAAATACAGACAAAATTTCAAGGCATCACATCCACCGCATCGCTACTCTTAATTTTGCAATCAGCTTCAACAACACTTAGCACATTTTCTAGGTATATTTCCTTGCCACCAACACATAGACAAATAAATTCAACCCACTTAATGCCGCTAGCAACCAACAGAAAACTGTGCAAACGGCTCACATTTAAATCCTTACCAATCCAAGTTTTTGTCACCCTTCCCTCCGATGAGATCCACAATTATGATTAGGAAACTGTTTAAATAGCTCCCTATTCCAATTATGGTCAGATAAAGAGCTATCCCCAAATTTCTCATTGAAGCAGGAACTTGGGCATAAAAATACTCTTGCAATCCAACCAAAGTGAATCGATCTCGTGAGCCTAGAATCAAATATTGGGGAGCCAGGCAAAATACAATCATAGAAAGTGGCCCTCTTTTCCCTCCATGTATAATTTCCTTGGGAACAAATTTTAGCCTCTTGCTTTCAACAAAGGCTGCAACAGTCATTGCCAAAACTGAAAACCCCATGCCAATGCCTATCCTCTGAAGAATTTTAATCCCTCTTTCGTTGCCGGTTAACTTTCCTTTAGATATGGAACTAGTTCTTTGTCATAGAAGATAATTAAAACTAGATTTGCTACGGCTCCAAGAGAGTAAATGGAGGCTGGTGGAATTCTGAAATTGTTGCCGACTTTTCGGTTCATTGTGGCACCTTGTTTAACAGAGGATGTTGATGCTTGTGCTACACTAATTCTAAATGTCAATGAAGTTACCCATATAGGGATCGTATTTAGAACAAGCTTCATCTCTTAAACATTTGTGACTGTTGCTAGTCTCCGTGGACTATAACTGGTCTCAATTGACATGTTTTCATCTTCTTCTATTATAGTGTCTTGTGCATTGAAATGGGGAATGACCAATTGAAAACTTGAAATCAATCAAATTATATATATAAATAATATATAATTAGATTATTTATATATATAATTATTTTTAAATACAGACGCCCTTAATATATATATATATATATATTTTTTTTTTGTGCAGTTTAATAGTTAATTAAAATGAAGACAACAACCGCAACATGAAACAAGGGTGTTAAAGGGCACCATTCTGGTACCCGGAATCGATAACAAGTCTTTCGAATGTAAAAGGATGCAATTGACACAGCCATGGTTGTGCTTAGAATAAGGCTAGCAATGCCCCAACGCATTTATGTTCCGTGTGAACAATAGCCGTACGTTATACAAAGCAAGAGGCCACAAACAAGAGAAAAATTCCACCAATTGAAGTACGACATTTTCTTTTCCTTTCTTCGGAATGATGATCATCAAACTGCTCATCTCCAACACTCTCTAAGCAAGGTTTTATCCCCCGACTTCCAAACACATCCCCATATTGCGTGGCTTTAAACTTGGGATTAACTGAGACATTGCCAACAGGGTTAAGCCCCGTATTTTCAACACAACGAATGCATTAATTCCTTAAAGTTTACGAGTTATTTTGGAGGCAACGTTGAGAAATTAACTTACCATGAAATAAATGAGGAAGCAAACAGGACCATTGTGAAGTGGCCTGGGTAGGTGCAGCTAAGTATGATCCAATCAAAGGAATCAATGTGGTGACTCCTGACCAGTAATTTACATTCTTTGCTGCTGTTGCAATATCTTGGTGAAGTGATTTTGTCAGGTAAGTGATCAGATTTGTTACTATTGCAAAAAAGCTAAGCATCTTACTGAATTCAATGGCTGCACCAAATGTAAATGACATATTTATATCATTTTCTCCTAAACTGATACTGTAAGAGGTAATCATGAGGCACACTGTGTTGGGATATATTAGTAATTTTAAACTTATTTATTTGATTGAATTAAATAGTCAAATATATGATCACATTTAAATTGAAGATACCATCACACAAGCGCAAACTTGCTTGTAATTTATCAAAGCGCGAGGTTATACTGTCGCAATCAAATAGATTGATTTTATTCTTTGCTGTGATCGAGCTCTACATGCACAAAAATTTTAGTATTTATTGAATAATAACCTACTTCATCGGTGCTTTTTAAATAATAGCCCAAAGTACCATTTTGTTAATTTACAATTAGTATACTGAATAATTCATTAAGGGTAAAAAAAATTATTTTTAAATAAGAATTTACCAACTATTTTTAAAACAAAACTCTCAAGCACAATTAAAAAGCTTTGTCTTTCTGTATAAATTTAAAATTTAGGACAACTTAATGAATAAACAATAATATACTAAAATATATATTTAGGATAAAATTAGAAAAAAATATAGATTTCATAAATACTATAGATTTTTTTTAATCTTTTAACTTGTCCTTAACTTTAATATAGTGAAGATAAATAAGTAAATAATCAATTAGTTATGTTATTCTAGCAAAGGAAAACACAGAATCCTTCATTTACTTAAGGATACACACGATAAAGACATAAAAGCACATATTTAAAAATACTATAGAAAAAATATATTAGTGTTATTTTTGTTCCATTAAGTTATCCTTAAATTTTAATTTTATGCAGAAAGTTAAATGTTATTTAATTGTTCTTAAGATTTTTATTTTAAAATGGTTTGCATTTATTTAGTTGAAAATCTTCTTTTGCTTTCAATAAGTTATAGATTAAACTAGTTGTAAATACACATAAGAGTGTTTTGGCCTATTGTATCGAACCCCAGAGGTGAAAAATGCTTTGTTCCATATGTTTGTGTGTGTTTTACAAAAAAAAAAAAACTATTATAAGAAAAATCAATTCTTAATGATAAATTTAATTTCAACTTAGTAGATAAATAAATTATAATTAAGAATTGATAAAATTTAATTTAATTTCCATGCTTGCATCGTTTAGTCTTTTTAATTTTATTTCCGTTCAATAGTTTTATGAATATCGATTTTTCTAGATAATCTATTAGCTTAGGAAGGTTTGAATCTACAGTATTAATTATCCTTGAAGAATATCATTATTGGTTTAATTTTTATAGTAGAAGCAAGAGTTCACGAGTTTAAGAGCATACGTTTAATTTAATGGTAAAGCGGGTGGTGTGTTGTTGAATGTTGGAAAGTGTATATTTAAAAATGAGAAAATCATCATTTTACACTTCAAGTTCCACTAACATTCCTACTTTTATGTATTTAAGTATCTTGTGATTTAATTATGTGTATTGTATTATAATTAAGTATTTTATGTATTTTAAGGGCATTATGGCTATTTCACAATGAACAAGAGATTAGACGGCAAAACAAACATCACTTTTGAATTCAGTACAGTAAAAAAAGAGCATAAAAGGAAAAATGACAATGTTCACATGTACGGTACTATTCACATATATGGTACTATCCATGTTATTGTTCACGACATTGTTCACATATACAGAACGATAATATGGCATTGACCGATAAGTGTCACGATCCTATTGAACTAAAATTTTTATGTACTGTTGATCGGTGACGTGACAAAATGTTAGAGGACCAAAAATCGTGTGTATGGTACAAAACCCTCAATTATTGAGAAGTTAAAACTAAGAGATTTTTTTTTGCTAAATCTTATTAGTATATAAATGAAAAATATTTCAATGATAAAGATTAAAGAGCAAGGCTTTCCATTCTCCCGTTGAAGCTCTAATAGGAATCATTCCTTTATGATCCAGAGATGAATCATGAACCCATTTATCATTCATCTCTGTTACTATTCTACATTTCTTGCTCCATTTTTCCGAGCTCAACCTAACAAGAAACTACAGAAAGAGGAAAATCAATGAGAATAATATTGTACAAAACAAAGAAAGTGTTTATGAGTGTTGGCAGCTGATGCTTTGCACTTTGCTTTATGGTAGCTGGCGAGGGCCTAACCACGTAAGTCCATTATTTTATTTGCTCTTGGTCATCACTTGGGTAAGTACTTGGTGGTTAGGTACTCCGCTAAGTTGATGTGGAGCAAAAAATTGGTGGGCCACAGTTGGGGCAAGAATTGTGAAGAAAAGAGCTGATTCAAATTTTATCAACCAAGTAACTTTGTCAGGCTTAGATGGGAAAAAAGAATGGATCAATGCTAGCTCAGCTATTTTACCATTTTCGAGTTTTTTTTTTTCATCAGAGACCAAAAACAAAACAGTCAGAAAGTTAAGTGGATGTATGTCCACAAGTGATCAGATATATGATTCTCTTGTTGGTTCTTGGCCTGTCGATGGAGTCATGAAGACGTTTTGTTGATAGAAACAAGAAAAGGGGAGAAGAATGTAAATGAGAGAAGAGGAGAGAAAATAAAGGGAAAAAAAATTAATCTCCATTTTATTATTTAACCTGACATGTAATTCATATTTTCTCTTTTTATTTATTTTTCCTTTTCTGTTTTTCTCTCCTCTCATTTCCTTTTATTTTTTCAAACAAAATCGTGCCGCGAAAGACTGATCTGCAGATCCTTAAAGGCACTTAACATCAAAGATAGCTAATGAAGGCACATTGGGTTATCTCAAATCATGCTGCCTGGGGAAGTTAAATGCAACAAAAGATGTTAATGGCTTTTCAATTATAGACTCAATAAATAGTAGGATCTTAATTTTTTGAAATCCCTAATGTTTATTATTTTATCAGTTAGTGGTGGTCAAAGCTCAAAGTAGTTTTTCTAATCTCCTATCTCCTCTAAAATTTGAACGATTAAGCAAATAAAACTGATTTGGAAAAAATAGCAAAACTCTTGATTATTGACAAAACTAATCGAAACTCCTATGATACTCTAAAATACATCTAAATCCCCCGCCCTGAATGTCAACCTTTTTTTGCTGATATTTCTATTTTATTGTTGGTGGCTGTTTGGTCTTAGGAATATAAATACTTTAATTATTTAATTAATTGATAATTGTTTTAATCATAATTAATTGAAAAATTAAATTAAAAATATGGGATAACGTAAGAGATTGCCATAATTTTTCAATTAATTCTATATTTACTGTTGGTCTCTCTATATGTATGAATACTTTTTTTTTTTTGAAGAAAAATATATCATTCGCTCAATATATATATGTGTGTGAAATATAATTTTTCAATTAGTTCTAAAAAAAATTTTAGAACTAATTGAAAAATTGTTCCAATTCCTTAGATCAATGATGAATAACTTACTTTAATCAATGTCCCCACTTGAAAGCTACAGAAAAAATGATGAATAAGTAATGATTATGAAGAGGGACGCTTAGATCAATGTCTTAATTCAAGCATCCCCTCGGACCCGCATCAATAATACAGTACCAGTCCCAGACCAAATTAAAAATAAATCTATTAACACTGTTAAACTAGAACCCTACGTTCAGTTTCTTTCAATGCATTTAAAAGAATTAATTAATTATATATATTTTATATATAAAAAAATGTGAAAAGAAAAAAAAGTAATGCTCATTTGTGCCCCAAATTCAACAAAATTGCCTTATAACTTTCTACTGATTGGAACAACAAGCTTTCCCTTTAACATTACCGGAAAGATTGGCAACGTTAATCGTGGTGCCTTGAGGAAGGCCGGTTGAGGAAGCTGCTTCCTGTGCAGCAAGTGCTTTTTTGCTTATAATGTGGTAGATATCAAGCAAAATGGTCTGAAATGCTTTCTCCACATTAAGTGCTTCCAACGCAGAGGTCTCAAGGAACGAGAGGCCTTCTTTTTCGGCCAGGATTTGGGCGTCTTCTGCAGCGACTGCTCTCAAGTGATTGAGATCAGACTTGTTTCCGGCCATCATGATGACGATGTTGGAGTCTGCGTGGTCCCTCAGCTCCCGAAGCCACCTTGTGACGTTGTCAAATGTTTGTCTTTTGGTAATGTCATAAACCAAAAGTGCCCCTACAGCTCCTCTGTAATAAGCACTTGTGATTGCTCTATACCTTTCTTGGCCAGCCGTATCCCATATTTGTGCCTTCACCGTCTTCCCTTCTACCTGAATCGAATCATATATACCAGCTTCATAATAATCAGCAATATTAAAAACCTTCTACTGCCGATTATATAACCTTTAAGTATTTCTAGCGTTAGGGCTACTTAAAAACGAATTAAAATCGATCAACAATTTACCAATATTTCTATTACTCTTAATTTGGCACCCAAGCTTTGAATGAAAAATATGTGTTGTCAAGTTTCTAATTTAAATGTCACATGAGTGGGAATGGAATTGAGTGACCATCATTTTTTTCTATAAAATATGGTTTCTAATCTAAATCAAACATTATATTTTCTCTAAAATTTCATAAAATTAAAAAAATCGGTAATAGAAATACAATCAAAATTTATATCAATTACATACAGTGTCCTTCTCTTCCTATACTAAATCAAATTAAACCTTATAAGAATTACTTAATGTTATACAACGCATTGATATGTAATTCATCAAGTATACACGAACTAAAGACTTTTCCCTAATATTTTTCTGTTAATTTTTATCATTCACCTCCCACAATTTTTATTATAAATCAAAACTTTCACAGAAAAAAAAAATTGTCAATAGAGTAAGGGAGTGTTACGAATATCATAGTGGGGATAATTGGTTAAAACCAAGCATATATTAGGGGAAAATGGCAATTTCCCAAAACAACACAGTATGGAACCTTATTATCCAATTTCTAGGAGAGAAAGCAAGCGAGCTAAGATACATCAACCAAAGGGCAATCAAATAGCGTTAATCAAATACCAAAACTACAAAATTAAAAAATTCAGAAAGTAAGGAAAGAAAAACCAAAATATCAATTACCTGAAGAGTCCTGGTTGCAAATTCAACACCAATGGTGGATTTGGACTCCAAACAGAACTCATTTCTTGTAAATCTGGAAAGAATATTGGATTTTCCGACGCCTGAATCTCCAATTAATACAATCTTGAAGAGATAATCATACTCATGATCAACTTTGTACGCCATTTTTCACTGATCTCTCCAATGTATCTCCTAAACCTAATAGACCGATCACAATTAACATCTAATAATTATGTGCATTACTAATTAAAAAGAATCACACAATCAAGAAACATTACACGAAAAACAAAATGTCAAAAAGTGCTTCCAAGTAGTGCATGTTCTTTCCATTTTTATTTTCTTGAGAAACAAACACGGGGTGCGAGAGAAAGAAGGAAACTCACCATAAACAAGATTGAGGGCAAGATTCCAGATCTATTGATTAGTGAAAAAATTCCAAAGAAAGAGATTCAGGTGGAGAAAAAAGGGAGAGAGAGAGAGAGACCATTGTTTGGGATAGCCATTTGAGAAAAAAAAAAACAGAATAACTTAAGGAAGTGCAATTAAAACGGCTTTTCATGTGGGGTGTAATGAGCCAAACTCGGTATATTTAAATAATATTGTTTCCCTATTAAAAAATGTGATAATTCAACGAAGTTTAAATTTTTCTGGTTGAGTAAAATATATGGAAAGACAATATTCGAAGAAGAGTTATTTGCCATTTTCGTCCTTTAAACCACTTAGGTCATTATAAAATATAAATTTAATATCAATTTGGCTTGTGACATTAAAATATTTACAGATTGAGTTTTGAGAGTAAATGTGACCATTAACCTTCAAGTTGACTGGCGCAAATGGATGGTTGAATTATTAAAGCAAAAATTCTTTTATCTTTGGATTAGTTTCTAAGGTAAAACCCGTGTACGTTGACTAATTTTTTATGGTGATGATTATATTAATAATTGACCTGATTTGGCATTTCGAAACAAAAAATTGACAACACAGTGTTTAAGTCAAGAAAATACATTAGAACATCTACGAGCAGTACGTAAAAGTGCAAATTCAGTTGTCTATAACCTATACTGCAATGTTAAAAAAACAAAAATAAAAACTCAGTTTTCACTTTCACATTTCAGGCGGACCCAGGATTTATTATTATCCCGGGCTAAATTTTAAAATTCATATTTTGAAGCAAATATAAAAATTTATAAGTAGAAATAAAGATATTAAATAAGGGGGAACACTAAGAACTCTATCCCCATAAATATGTATTATAAACAAAAATAATTATAAAAAAAGTAGAAAACAAAAGATAATTTAAATATCAAAACACTATTTTTTAATTATGGAATCAGACATTGCAACCTATAATAACATGTAATTATACAAGGATTAAGAAATCAATTAAGAATTCCAAACTAAAATATATCAATTTATGTAATTACAATCAATTAAAACTTGCAAGTAAAACTTTTATGTTTAAAATCTAGTACTAAATTACTAGGCTTAATAAATTAAACAATTAAAATTTATTCATCCATTTAAATTATAAAAGTATTATTAGTTAAAAATTTTAATAATAAACTAAACTTAATTCAGTAAAAAGGTACTTGGATGCAGTTGTTTCTTTGTCAGGTGCTCTAACTCTTTTTAAGGAACTAAATGTCGATAATCCTTCTATCAAAAGCTCCTTAAAATATTCAAATTTTATTTTTTAACTTGTCCTCCTACTTAATGGAACTAAAAAATAAAGTCTGAAAATTCATATAAAAATTTTATGATAATTGTTACTATATGTTGTTTTTATAAGTATTTTTAATACGATTGATGATGTTATATTACATTGACATACTTTTTTTTTCAATTAAAAGTTTTTTAAAATAAATTAAAGCAGTAATAAAATTTTAGCTCCCTAATATTTACAATCTATTCAATAAATATATAATTTAATCATTTTATAAAATAAGTCACTAATTTCAATTGAAAATAATATAATTGAATTAGGGACATATTTGGAAATAAAATAAAAACTCTATTGTTATATGAAATTGATGAAAATATAAGGGTAATTGAGTTAGGGACATATTTGAATATCAAATAAAAACTCTATTGTTACTAAATTAATGAAATCATAAGGGCAATTGAATTAGGGACATATATGAAAAAAATAAAAATTCTATTATTTTACTAAATTAATAAAAACATAAGGGATATAAACGATTTTTTCTGGACTAGACCGGGCTGCAGCCCGGTCTAGCCCACGCATAGATCCGTCATTGATTACATGTGAAAATATTTACCGTAGAATCTCTATAAATTAATACTCAATAAATTAATAATTTCCATTATATAATAAATTTTTACGGTCCCGACTTAGGCCAATGGACTGAATGAACAATTTTAATATAATAATACTTTTCTAGAAAAATCTTATATAACTTTGTTCTCCTATTCAAATCATAAATTAATGGAGTAGCATAATATCATAGGGTAATCATGCTCTTAATAACAATAATAATTCTTGATACGTACCCAATATTTATCAAAAAGAATTTATCACAATTATGTATTCATGTGTCATGTGACGTAATTTTTTCTGAATGATAATTAATTTTGTATAATTTTTAATTTACTTATTCTCCTTACAATGAAAACCACATAAAGATTTACAGTGATACCACAATAAAGATTTACAAGACATTCTCAGGAAAATCACATGTGTGTCCGAGAAAACCTTCAGTCTAATAATTCCCGCGTTCATGTCATGCTTAATGCAGCAAAATTATAGGAGCAAGATACTACAAAAGTGATGGAGAATTTGGTCCAGATGACATACCTTCTCCAAGAGATACTGATGGACACGGCTCACACACCGCATCAACAGCTGCTGGCAACTTGGTTAGCATGGCAAGCCTGTATGGCTTCAGCTCCGGGACAGCTCGCGGCTGCGTCCCGTCTGCCCGAATTGCGGTGTACAAAATATGTTGGTCAGATGGTTGCGACGATGCGGACATTCTTGCAGCATTTGATGATGCAATTGCCGATGGCGTCGACATCATATCCCTTTCACTTGGATCATCAAATCCGCACGAGTATTTCAACGATTCAATTGCCATTGGAACTTTTCATGCAATGAGAAACGGAATATTGACCTCGGCTTCGGCTGGTAATGACGGCCCTTCCCGTTCAACTACTACAAATGTTGCACCTTGGTTTATTTCTGTGGCTGCAAGCACTATTAATCGAAAATTTTCCACTAAAGTCCAATTAGGAAACAACAACATTTACGAGGTATATTCGGCTACTGCTCACAGCATTTTTTAATTTTTATTTTGGAAGATTGATACTTTAGTTTTTTTTTTATCTCTTTATTTTATTCCAAACATTAAATTGTTAATAAAAAATCAAATGGTTGCAAGTAAGGTTAATTCAATAATTGTTTATTAAAATGTGACATTTACTTTAAACAATATGTTTTTCTTTCATTATTGACACCATCAAAATGTATATTTTTCATTAACATCATAAAAGTATTAAATATTTATATAGAATCTAACTGGTAGAAATGCCAAAAAAAAAATCTTTTTATTTATTTGAGTTAGCATGGTGAGATCAATCAATCTTATAACCTTTTTTCAATAAGAGACCTTATTAATTAATGTATGAACATCGGTAGAAAATTTCTTTTGGATGTCCACTTTTGAGCATTTTCATTAATTAATAATCCCAAAGAAATAAAGTATTTAAATGATCTTACAAAGGAATAGAAATATTAATTTTTTAGATTTAAAAAGAGAGAGAGAGAGAGAGAGAGAGAGAGAGAGAGAGAGAGAGAGAGAGAGAGAGAGAAAGTCAATTATTATTATTAACAAGAATTTATATTTATTTATTATGTTTTTCTCAGGGAATTTCAATAAACACATATGACCTTCAGAATGTTACATATCCTCTTATTTATGGTGGAGATGCAGCAAACATTAGTGGAGGTTTCACAGATTCTTCATCAAGGTAATTTGAAAAAAAAGGTTTTGGGGGATGGGGTTGGAGAGAAAGGAGCACAAATATATTATGTACAATGGGAAATTCGAATGAGAAGTTAATTTACATTTCCAAATTAAAGCAGGTTTTGCTATCAGGACTCACTGGACCAAAATTTAGTGAAAGGTAAAATCGTGGTTTGCGATGATCTAGTTTCAGGAGAAGGCCCATTTTCTGCTGGTGCAGTCGGTGCGCTAATGCAAGGCCAGAGACGCGGAGATAGAGCCTTCTCTTTTCCCTTGCCCACCTCTTACGTTGACACCAACGATGGAAGCGACATTTTGCTCTACATCAACTCTACCAGGTACCAATTTTTTGTACATACATATATCATTCTTTAGCTACATATAGTGTTAAAATATAATTAGAAAATTGAATTTAGCCTCAATTTTCTGTTTTAGAACGTTTGAATGCCTGCTCTTGAGAACTGCTAACGAAATTTTTTTTTTTGTTTGACAATTGGCATTGTGTAAAACATACATATATTTTGTCCTAATAATTTTCCTTTTTAAAAGAAATGCGACTGCCACAATATTTAGGAGTACTGAGGACAACAATACACTGGCTCCTTTTGTTGGCTCGTTGTCATCCAGAGGCCCAAACCCCATCACACCTGATATTCTCAAGGTAAATTTATTAAGAGTTATGTTAACGTCTGTACTAAGTATGCATGTTAATTTTTCTCGAAAAACAAAAAGGATACATGTTAATTGGTTAATTATTATATAT
>MKYO02005339.1:795-60362 GCA_002013955.2 Citrus medica | reverse complement strand
TCTGATACCACTGTGGTACGGACTGGGGGTTATTCCTCTTTTGTTTGCTGGAACCTATTGTGAAATTTAAAAGTACTGCAACTTGTCAGGTTGATTGAGGAACCTGTGACCTCTGTACTTGAGTTTATTTGAATGAAACTTCTCTGATATCCTTTTATTCACTAGTGGCTTGGAATAAATAGTCAAAACTTACAACGTTCATGTCCTGAGAAATTGCCAAAGAGTAGCCTACTGCAACTACTTCCTACGATAAAATAGCAACAATTTGCTTTAGACTACGACTATGGAATAACTACTAACAGCACCATTTATTTTTTAAAAAAACAATAAGACCGAACACATAACACCATCTCATGCAATTATATATAGATGATTAGTTAAAACATGACAAAGTAATGAGTGGTGATATATTATTTAGAATTCAATTCATGTATCAAAGATATAAGTGTATATATTCATAATTAAATATTTTACATATATTTTGCGACATTGATTTCGTGGAAACAAATTGTTGATAATTTCATGTATTGCAACTTTTGATGGATTGACGTTATTAAATACTGCTTTTTATTTTGATCAATGACTTAAACATTATGACAAAATTTTTAGGAAAGAAAACAACTAATAAAAGGTTAAATATTAAATAAATTAGAATTTGTTAAAAGTTATGACAAAATTTTTATAGCTTTTTACATTTATGTTATCAAATATAAAATTTTTATAAAAACAAATATTAGTTGTAGGATAATTATTAATTAGAGAGAAGCCTAAAAAATAAGTTGCACTATAGTATATAATTCAAAACCCTTTATTAATTAGAGTATTACTAGAGCAATAATTAAAAGATGGGGTCTATCTAAAATATGGTGCGCCCTTAAACAATTGTCTAGTTCTCCTATGCTTAAAGTCGTTTCTAATAAAATAAATAAAATTATATAAGTATTTAATTATTTATAAAATATTTGATATAATAATCAAACGATCAATAACCAAACCAAAATTACTCATGCTTCCCTAGTGGCGGAAATGCATTTGCGTGATCGTGTTTTGGTCGTCGCTGTGCTGAATTATTTTCAACTTTTTCTTGAAAGAATTGTCGTATTGCTGAATTATTTTCAACTTTTTCTTGAAAGAATTGTCGTATTGTTGGAATTAGTAAGAGTATGGATTAAGCCACTGTCGTGGCATACATAAATGATACAATTTCCCCAAAAAGCTTGTTATTCATACAAACTAGACTTCGTTCAATTTATGCAGATTTTATCTCCTCCAATTGAATAACATTAATTACTCAACCACCAATAGACACAAATCTCATTACCGAGCCTCTCACTATCAACAAAAATTAAAATGAATTTCAAAAACAACTAATACAAAAACTAGATTTATAATAAATTAGTATTTGATAATCATATATAATTAAAATAAACAAATGTAAATTATTTAGATTATACAATATTACAAACCAGATATATTATTGTTTACTGAATAAAATAAATAACACTATTTAAATATTTGATTAATAATTATTTATCAAATAATTTTAAAATTTTTTGTATAATAATCAACCCAGCCAATTACTCTCGCTCGACTTTAGTGGCAGATACGCGTGGATTGGCGTGGTGGTGTTTTGGTCGTCGCCAGCTGAATGATTCATACGTCAAGCAAACAGTGGAAGGACATTGCCGAATGTATTCCTTTATTGGAGGTGCTCGACATTCAATGTTAATAATTTTGACATGAAATCAATGGATGTAAAGGTGTGGTGTTCAGCAGCCCAATCGTCCCCAGCTCAAATCAGTTGGTTCTAGAGCATTTTGCATGGCACATTGTAAAATGAAGTGAAAAGTCTTGAAACAACAACATTGTGCAATTCCTACCGATACTAGCATATGGAAATGGCAAAGACAGGAAGCAAATATATATATAAACCAAAAACCCCAAGTTTCCATCTTAAGCACTCTTATTTTAAACTCACTAACTTATGGAACAAACAAAGAGTCATATATACATTTATACATCAACAAAGAGAATCTAGGATCCATCACATTTACTTAAAACCACCAAGGGGTATCCATACTAATCAACAGTTCATGCACAACCTTGCAAAAGATCACACTTTGATCACACACAACAGAACCATACACAAATTTTCTTTTTGAAACAAGTAAATGGGCATCCATCATTTGTTCAATTAAAAAAAATGAAATTTAAGGTACCCCTGATCTTGAACCAAGTCTCAGTATATTGTTTGGGAACATAACGCAAACCGCCTTTACAAGAACATCCTAATTCAATTGGAGGCCTAAGCTCCGGAGAATTACCCTCTGAAGTCTGATCCCAAATAAATAGGCATTTCCAAGGCCTACTGGCGTCAGTGATGTGGATACTAGCTGCAACGGTACTTAAGCTTGCACGGTTCTAAGTCTTATGTCAAGATAATTAGAGTACACTAAGAGTCGCGGAGTCTATATCTATGCAATTATAGATAGTCGAGAGTTCCTGACATAGCTCAAACGGCCTGATAAGTCCCCATAAAACCTCGAATACGTCTTTGCCACACGGGCAGTGGCCTGGGTGATGAGTTGTTTCTACTGTCTAAAGCAATGAATTAGCAATGACCTCAACTATCATAGGTGTATATTTAAACCAACAGCATATAATGTATTAAAAGCTAGTCCCTGTAGCCATGAAACTTGGCACCAGAATCGGAGACTGAATTTCCCCAGCGACTGCCTTCTTTAATCACCAGTCATGCTGCTGATTCATGACGGCAGAATCTGATACTAAAAGTGAAGCATATAAAATTCCGAATTTAAGCACCTATCATTAAAAATGAACACATGATTATCAGCCGTTCCAATGCCAAATCCCACAACTTAAGGAGGCAGGGTGTATGGAACCCGGAAAACACTGAATGAAGACCCTAATTTAACACAGTTTACATGCACAAAGTTACCATTTTTTTGTCCTAGTTGCGGAAAGATTATTAGGATGATTACCATGTAACAAGTGTTGCTTCTGACTAGAACGGCCTCATGATGAAAAATGAGCACATCCCGTATTGCAAAAGAAATATTGGTGTAAGTCAAATCTGTCTTACCTCCTATGAGAGTAGAGTTAGTTACAACTATGCTGATGTGGAGAGTTGAGCTGGCCGTTGTGGGCCCAGTTTGCAATTGGTAATGTTCATTAAGCTCGGAAAGCTGGAAAACAAAGCTGCATATAACCTTGTGACTCAGGATACTGGATACTTTACGGGCGATAATGATATAAAGAGTACTCGGAAAAGTGTTCGATGAAATGCCAGGATGGGTTTGGTGTTTGATGGAATGAATTAGATATTCGATGAACTGCCTCTATGAGCAGCCTCGGCCTGATTCTCAATATCAACACTCTGTACAGCAAGCCTTAGATGGCAACTGACTAAGTAGAAACTGATAACTCATGATAAGGATGACTCAGCATAAAGAATTGTAAAAGCAAAGTGTATATTGTTATTTGTATATACCGAGCATTTCTTTGGCAAATAAAATGTATGCTGTACTTCTGTATACAATTTTGATGATGAATACAGTACAAGTTATGCCAGAAAAATTGATCCTTTAACATTACTGCTTTGTGTTTTACATTTTCAACTAGGTGCCAGAGCAAGCTTTTTAGCTTTAAAAGCAATGAAACATACTGAAACGATGCTTGGGCATCATAAGAATGACAGAACCTGCAGATAGATACAGCATCACTCACGTACGTACGTATCGAATAAAAAACACGCAAAATAATTAACAGATCATTGACAAAGATGTTCTGTTGCAGGGCAATGTAATTGCTATTGCCTTCTATATGTATGAAGTTAATGTGTAGAGCGAAGTTATGTGTAGTGCTTACGGCTGCTTGTGGTGGTAACATTGTGCTCATTTTAACTAATAGTGCTGCTATGAGGCTTCTGTCTATGTGTAATTACAATTTCAAAATAAATTCAAATATTGCAGTTTCAAAAAAATAATAAACAAATTCCAATATTGCAATTTTTTTGGGCAATTTCGCAATAATGTAAGATTAAAAGAAAAGAGAAAATTATAAATTTTAGATAGCAAAGCTTGATTTTCTGCTACACATTAAACTCTCCTGCTTTCTTTACTCTTCACAAATCACAATCGCAAATCATGCGCAATTACAAAATAGACTTGTTCAATTTCTGAATTTTTTTCTTCTTAATTTCTCATCGTTTATTCTGTTTCTTTCAATCAATAAAAAGGAAAATGTTCATAGTCTCCTTGACTTTCCCTCTCTCAAATGTGGCTAGGGTTTGTTATCTCCACATGAATATGTATTTCGTAATTATGATGCTAAGTATCCGAACTTGAGTTCCAATGTTATGTGTTCTTCGTCATATGGACAATAAATTTTATTACTAGTAAAATTACTTATCTATTGGTCAATGGATATATAAATACCACATTAGTTATGATCCAAATATTAAGATCTTAGCATTACTATAGTTGTAAACGCATAATAAATTGATAATTGAACTAGAGATATGTTGAGGAAAACAGAAATATACACTATTGTTATATGTATTATTGGAGTGAAAATCATGAGATTACAATTTTCTAAATTGTATTACTGCATGATCCTATCTTAGGGTTTATTTTAGAGCATATATAAAGAATTGATATATAGTAAAGCTAAGTGGCGTAGCTTATTCTTCAATTATTGAAGAAAAGAGCTTGTAACGATCAAAAAATTAAGATTTTGAAATTCAAAATCAAGACAAAACAAGCTTAAATAAATTATTAAGTTGAAGAAATTAAGCATTTGCTTTTATAAAACTTTTAAATATAGTCTAAAGAAATAATAAATTTTTCGAGAAGAAATGCCATTTCTGCTTTAACAACTTTGGCATATACATTACTTATATCGTGTGAAGAATCTTGACAGAGCTCATTTACTAGGCGAGAAGCTTTGTAAGATGCCTAATTAATAACGATAAAGTAAAAACTCGAATGAATGAGGAAAGAATATGCTTAGAATGGATATATGGTAAAGCTAAGTGGCTTAGTAGCTTATTTTTCAATTTATGGAAGAGCAGAACTTGTAAAGATGAATAAATAAATAAATTAGGATTTTGAAATTCAAAATCAAGGCCAAAAACAGCTTCAATAAAGCATGCAGAGTGATACAAGAAATGGATCGGAAAAAATATTTTAAAAGTTGAAGAAAGCAAATTCATTGCTCATAGAAAACGTTTACATATATTACATAAAATATCATTTCTGCTTTAACAATTTTGAAATGTACATTTTGTATTCTCTGTGAGTGAATAGATAAAATCTTGACCGAGCTTAATTAGTAGGGAAAAGCTTTGAGCCTCTGAGAGATGGCAAAAGTTAATAAAGATAAAGCAAAAGTTTAATGAATGAGGACTAATGCATACTTTTATAAAAAACAGATGCCCAAAATCACAAAAAGAGAATTTTACAGAATGGAGAAACTAAAGTGCCATGATAAAAGAAAGATCAATAATGACTTGATTTACGCTTTGCCACAGTCCTTCCAAGCATATTTAATTAATGGACAAGATTAATGATCATTAATCAACCTTTAATTTCCAAATTAGTTTCATTTGCAGAAGTAACCCAAATTACCTTAATCAAATTAATAAGCTATAACTGAAAATACATTAATCAAATAAGCTATAATTGAAACACACAAATCAAGTCTGGTGCTAAATCCAATAAGAATTTGGTGGTTGTGGAAGCCAACAAAAATAAATACCTACTCTAAATAAATTGTGTATAGTGATAGAGCAGAGTCGTGTCCACAGAGATTGGTAATTATTTAAATCCTTTTAAAATGTAAAATGCAAAATGGGGGGATTGTTGACAATAATAAAAATCAAATTAAAATAACAAGAATACAAATTAAAATTGTAATTCAAATTGGGAAAAGCTCTGGTTGAAGGAATTAACTCAGCTTGATTCGACTACTGATTATTGATTCAAATATAAATCATTACTATTTATTAATAGACCGGTTATACCTACTGAGACCCTCTAATAGCCAATCTCTCCTTAACTAGTGATAATCAAGGTACGACTGTTGGTTATTTCCCTAATCAATAGACAACCCTAGATACGATCATAAGATTTAATCAATTGACAGCCTAAAAGACCAGAAAGACCTAAATTCTAATCAATAAACGCATACGATGGTTCATTTAAATTAGATTGTTTATTCTCATAACACAACGCACTGCTATGCTATTTTTCACAAACATTAAATCTTCATACGATGAATCTTTTAATTGACAATAGATTAAGTTGATAACTAAATAGTGGCCAATTATCTAATTAACAAACATAATTATGACAATAATTCAAAGAATAAACAAATACCCAAAAAGCAATAAAACAATTAAAGCATAAGAAAGATCTCACAGTAGTGATGAATCAAAACTTCATTAACCTTCAACCAGAATAATAGGTTTAGTTCTTCATAGAGAGAAGAGAAGATCTAGAGTTTCTCTCTTTTCCAAAATCTCCCCCTTTTCACAATAGATTCCTCCCTTAAATACTTTTCTCTCTCTTCTCCTCTAGAGTTCTTTTTAAAATAAAATACGAATATCTGAAACATTAAATTCGTAATTACAAAAATAATCAAAAATACAAAACACGTTAAACTAAAAACTGCAGGTCCGTAGTTGATAGCACGCATCCACGCCTTATCAACAAAGTTCTTTTGACGATCATAATTTCTCCAAGAAAACAATCATCCTCAAACATAATCTTGTAGCTCAATTTTAGCACCAATCAATAGAATTGCACCTACAAAAATAAAACACAAGTGAATTACTATTATTAAGTGCAAACCATCAATATTAAGGGAAGTAAACAATGCAAAACTAGTGTATAAATTGCACTCTAACAGAATCCAGCATTTTTTAGTCTCTTAGCTTGCATTTTGCATAGCTTTGGTGTGCATAAGACTCCCTAAGAAAAAATCCTCGTACTGAGACAATGTGTCACATGAACTCATTCCATTCAAGAGGGTGATTTTCCCAACAAAAGATTGTGAACCTTGCTAAGTAGTTAAGTTCCCAAAGTTTTGTTTCATTAAAAACAGTGTAAATCCTCTTTACTTCTTGACCAATTTGTTTTATGATTTCTTTTATCTTTTCACAGTATGAAATATTCACTACACTACTAGGAGTCCAACTCCAACCTGAAAATAAGCCAAAGTATATATTGATGTAAAAAGAATTTAAAATACACATGGTAAATCGTGGATGTCTTATAGAGTACTTTTTGTTAAAGGAAAAAAGGAAAAAGAATAGTTTAGTATTTAGTAGTGAAATAGAAATAATTTAGCTAATTTCCAAATGCTTCAGATTCATTTTTTTATCTTAGTGCTGGTTTTTGAACTTGAGTTTACAGCCCCGGGACATACTTAGCCAACCGTGAATACACTTTGCACGCGCAGTCACCTGAGTATATTTCAATGAAAAAACTTGTAAGAATAGTATTCAGCCAGATTCAAAATAAGTTTAAAGTATACAATTTTTTTTTTAATTTATAAACAGAGAAAACCATGAATGTCTTCCAGAGTATTTGCCAATAAAGAGAGAAAGGAAAAATGTACAAAAAAACATAGATATTGAAAATGCAATTTTACTATTTAGTATTAAGAAAGTAAAAGAATAATTTTGGTTAATTTTCTAATAGTTCACTTCATTTTTCATATTAATACTGGTTTTAAAACTTGAATTTGGCCCTAGGACGCAACTCATCTGTCATGAATATACTTGGGGCCCAGGTCACATGAGCTGGAGTAAAAATAGAGGGCAATGATTGGTTCAATATATACTTTTCTTATTTAAAAGGAATAATGCCAGCCACGCTCCCAAGATTCGTTTAAATGGTTATACAAATATTTTTTTTACTACTATACCTTTTGATTATAATAATCCAAATAAATATAAATTTAGTAATAAGATAAAAATAATAAATAAATAAAATATGATACAAATAAACTATTACAATAAGTATACTTAATAAAATAATGTATATGAAAATTATTTTTAATATTAAGCTATTATTAGCCATTCTAATGAATTTTATTAATACTAAAATTTATTAATCCAAAAATTAACTTGAAAATTTATACTAATATGGACACACTTAAAAAAATTGTAAATAAAATAAAATAAATTTAGTAAATTACTGTGAATGTTCTTTATAATTATTTTAATATTATTAATTTATCAAGTAGATTTTATTATTATTATTAAAAGTATATGACATATCAATAATGTTAAAGTTATTTTTCCAATATTCAAAATAATTTATAAATTTTATCCTATATTATTTGTTATAATATTTTAATTTTAATTTATATTTATTAAAGAAGTTTAGTTAAAGCCAATTACTAGGTTGCTGTAATCGAAGGGTATATTAGTTAAAAGTGACAATTTATGAAATTAAGGGGGTCTGTGTAACCATTTAAGCAGACTTTGGAGATGTAGGTGGTTTTTCTGTATTAAAAAATTGGAAAACAATATTTTTTTATAAAACAATATCCTTTAGGCCATCAAAATGGGATTGCCGTGGATATTTGTTGGGTATTCCCAGACTTCAGTAGAGATTTATTTTAATAAATCTCTATTGAGGTTGTGCTTAATTCTCAATAAGCGGCAAACAAATTAATATTAAGTATTTTCAACTGAATTTGTGCTCAAGCACGATGTTACATATTCAATGTGGGAATGTGGCCCTTCCGGTGAGCTCATGGAGATAAATCTTCTCAATTTAGAGCAATGCCAAATCTCAGGTTGAAGCAAAACAATTTCTATGGTTTCTATTTCTTACGTGGTTGAACCCAACTATTTTATACTTAATTTTTTTAATGCAATTTAATTTACATAAGATTTCGAGCAAAGAGATATAGTTCAATGATTCTTTCTTACGGTGGAAATATTTGTTCTAATTACTTCTAGTAACAATTAATAAGCGCTTTTCCATTTTGATCTTCAATTAAAAATAATTTATAGTTGCGTATGTTTTTTTGGTGTGAAAACATCAGATTCGAATTTTCTGAATTGTACAGCATATACATAGAGTAAAGCCAAGTGGTTAAGTTGCTTATAGTTAAATTTACGGATGAACAAAACTTATAAGAAACAAATTCAGATTTTGATGAACAAAACTTATAAGGAACAAATTCAGATTTTAAAATTCAGAATCAAGACCAAAATTAGATTAAAAAAAGTATACAGAGTGATACAAGAAATGATAAGTTTTGGCGAAGAAATTAATGTCATTCTGTTTTAACAATTTTGGCACATACATTACTTGTATCCTGTGAGAGTGAATAGAGAGATAGAGTGAAAGCTTTGTAAGATGCCTAATTAATAAAGATAAAGCAAAAACTTAAATGAAAGAATACCAATATGCTTTTATAAAAGCAGATACCCCAAATCACCAAAAAAAATAATAATAATAATAATGCATTGTTGTTATTTCATTTTTTGTCTGTCAACAAATGATGCTTGATCATAATTCAGTTCCACATGGCCATCATACAAAATTGCAAGTACGAAATCTTCATTTTGATTATAAAATAAAAAAAATTTCATTAATAGATTATTGGTACGTTTGTTAATGTTCGGCATTGATCAGAATCAGAAGCTATAACTTGCTTGATGCTTTAGCAAGAACAAGAACAATAATCACCTGAAAATTAAAGAATAAAGAGACTAATAAGTAAAGAATGTTGGCATTTGAAAAAAAAAAAAAAGAATTAGATTCGACAGCATTGGGAAAGGCTTGTTTTTCTTGACATATGAGGCATACAGTTCACATTACCCTCTCTTGGTTGCTTTACTCTTTACAAACCAAAATCATATACCAGACTTTGTCCACTTTCTGCAGATTTTTTCATCTTCATTTTTCATAATTTATTCAGTTTCTTTCAATCAAAAAGAATAGAAAAAAAAAATGTCATTCATCGGAGAGGAGGTGCTCAGTGCGTCAGTTGAGTCGCTGATAAAAAAGCTGGCTTCTCAGGGACTTGAGCTGTTTACACGGCTCGAGAAGTTGAAGGATATTTTCAACAGGTGGAGGAAAATGTTGGAGATGATTCAGGCTGTGCTTGGTGACGCTGAGGATAGGCAGACAAGGGAGAAGTCAGTTAAGACGTGGCTCGACAATCTTCAGAACTTGGCTTATGATGTTCAAGACGTGTTGGATGAGTTCGAAACTGAAGCTCTGCGGAGGGAGTTGCTGCTTCAAGAACCAGCTGCTGCTGATCAACCCAGTTCGAGTGCAAACACAAGTAAGTTTCGGAAGCTCATTCCCATCTGCTGCACCAACTTTAGTCCTCGATCTATTCAGTTTGAATCCAAGATGGTGTCGAAAATAAAGGGGATCACTGATCGGTTGCAAGGTATTATTTCAACCCAGAAAGGCCTGCTGGATTCGAAAAATGTAACTTCAGTTGGCAAGTCTAGAGATATGGGACAAAGATAATGTTGAATCAAAATAGAGTAAAAACTCTAATTGATCAAGAAGAAGAAAAACTCTCTTTAGAATAATCTCACAAAATTGTAAAAAGAGAAGAACTCTTAAGAAAGCTTTCAAATGCTTATAATAAAGCTTTGATTGTTGAATGAAAAAACTCAAATACAAATAAGGTATTTATAGGTTACAAGAAACAATCTAAACCACTCATTAAAATAACCACAAACTAATTTAAACCATTGAAATTAAACATGGGAAAAATACCTAATTTTCACCTAACTAAATTGATGTAAGCAATGACATCAAATTAATTTAGGTGTGGACTTATTTGGGCTAATATTGACTTCTCAACACTCCCCCTCAATGTTAGCCCCCATTCTTTGAATCACGCCAAGCTGACGACGGAAATGTTCAAACTTTCCAACACTCAAGCTTTTTGTAAACAAGTCAGCAATTTGTTCATCTGTCTTAACTTGCCTCATCTCAATCTCTTCTTGCAGAACTTTTTCCCTAACAAAGTGGTAATGCACTTCCACATGTTTAGTTCTTGCATGAAAAACAGGATTCTCCGCCAGCCGAATTGCCGATTGGTTGTCACAGTACAACAGAACTGCATAATCTACTGGTTGATGTAGATCATTCATTAGTTGTATCAGCCACGTGCTTTCTTGAGCTGCCATTGCTGCTGCTCGGTACTCTGCTTCCGTAGTTGACAAGGACACAGTCGGTTGTCTCTTGCTACACCAAGAAATCGTTCCAGATCCAAGGGTAAACATATACCCAGTAGTTGATCTGCGAGTATCATGATCTCCTGCATAGTCAGCATCACAGTAGCCAACTAGTTTGCAATTTCCACCTTTCTTGTATAGAAGACCATAGTCTATTGTACTCTTCACATATCTGAGTACTCGCCGAACCGCTTCTAAATGAGACCTCTTCGGATTTTGCATGTATCGACTCATCACGCCAACTGCATAAGAAATGTCAGGTCGAGTCAAGGTTAAGTAGATTAGACTACCCACTAATTGTCGATACATCGATGCATCTTCCAGGTCTTTGCCTTCATGTGCACACATCTTGGCATTTGGTTCCATCGGCGTTGAGATCGGCTTACATTCTAGCATCCCAAACTTCTTCAACAAATCTTTGGCATATTTCTGTTGACAAAGAAATATCCCTTCTTTCGTCTGATCAACCTCTAGCCCAAGGAAATGCTTAAGTTGTCCAAGTTCTTTCATTTGAAAACGAACTGACAAGTTCTCCTTTGTTCGGAAAATTTCTTCAACATCATCTCCAGTGATGATTAGATCATCTACGTACACGAGCACAATAGCTATCCTTTCTCCATTAGCTTTAGCAAACAAGCTGGAGTCTGCAGATGTTACTGAATACCCACTTTGAGTTAGAAATTCAGCAATCTTGCCATACCACGCCCTGGGTGCTTGTTTTAGTCCGTAGAGAGCCTTTCGCAGCTTACACACATACTCAGGATGACCTCGATTCTGAAAACCCATCGGTTGAATCATGTAGATCTCCCGATCCAGCTCTCCATGGAGAAAGGCATTCTTCACGTCCATCTGCCACAAGTTCCAGCTTTTGTTGGCTGCAAGTGCAAGTAAGACTCGGACGGTTGTAAGTTTTGCCACTGGACTAAACGTTTCGTCATAGTCTAGTTCATATTGTTGAGAGAAACCACGAGCTACCAATCGAGCCTTGTACCTCTCGATTGACCCATCTGGACGGTGCTTTATTTTGTAAACCCATCTGCAGGATATGGGTTTCACATCTTTTGGCTTTGGCACGAGTTCCCAGGTCTGATTTTGCTCAAGTGCAGTGATCTCGTCTTTCATAGCTGTCATCCACTCAGAACTCTGTGACGCTTCTTCGAACGTCTCAGGTTCTATTCCAGTTGCTTCTTCAACTATGGCTGCATTAGCATATTTGGGATTTGGCCTTCGGGTTCT
The DNA here is from genome assembly GCA_002013955.2 of Citrus medica. NCBI lineage: Eukaryota > Viridiplantae > Streptophyta > Magnoliopsida > Sapindales > Rutaceae > Citrus > Citrus medica. Next base: position 47,881 of record MKYO02005339.1, on the reverse strand, counting down.
TGTTGACCTTCATAATAGAGTTGATTCTTCTGTTTCACTAGGCACACCTTCTTCATCTGGTTGTCGATACACCCCAGATTGCCAAGGATTTAGAGTTACTCTTTGTTCGCTATCACTATCGCATAAATCCCCATCTGAGCTTAGATGAATTTGGACAGTATGCTCCCCCATCTTTTGTTGTAGCATGTCTCCGAATTCTTTCGAGTCTGGCAGCACTTCTTTTTCTAAGGTCCACCATGAGGATGCTTCATCAAACACCACATCTCGTGATGTGTAGCACCTTCCATTTACTGGATCACAACACTTCCACCCTTTTCGCTGGTTGTCGTATCCCACAAAGATACATCTGACTGCTTTCTTATCGATCTTGCTACGTAGATGGTCAGGAACAAATACATAGCATACACAGCCGAATACTCGAAGATAGCTAACTGTAGGTTTCTTGTTCCACAATTTCTCAAAGGGTGAAACAAACTCCAACCTTGGTTGAGGAAGCTTGTTGATGACATGAGCTGCAGTTCTCATACCTTCGGCCCAAAATCTTCCAGGTACATTCTTCGCATGTAGCATACTCCGGCAAATTTCAGCAAGGTGCCGATTCTTCCTCTCTGCTACACCATTTTGTTGTGGCGTATTGGCACAAGTATACTGATGACGTATTTGGCATTCCCGTAGGTATTGAGAAAACTCTCCCGAGCTATACTCACCCCCGTTGTCTGTGCGCAAGCAACGAATCTTTTGCTCCACTTCTCCTTCGACTATCTCTTTGAACTCTTTGAACTTTGAGAATGCTTCAGATTTTTCTTTCATGAAGAAAGCCCATACATATCTGGAGAAATCATCAATGAACGTAACCATATACCGCATTCCGCCAATTGATGGTTGCTTAACGGGTCCAAACACATCAGAGTGAATTAACTCTAATGGTTTCTTTGCTTTAAACTTCGACTCCTCGTATGGCAATTGATGTGCTTTACCATATTGACATCCCGCGCAAACAGTATTTGTTCTCACGTCAAGTTGAGGAAGTCCCTTAAGCATCGACTTCTTCACCATCACACTTAGCTTGGAATAATTAACATGACCTAGCCGCATGTGCCACAGATCTGCCGTCTCATTCCTTCTTGTCTTGTCTACGTATGCAGACTCAGCTGACATCACATAAACTGACTCCAATCGTCGTCCCTCCATCGTAGGCTTTTCAGAGATCTTTAGGTCTCGGAATACCTTCACATTTTGTGGACCAAACAAGACATAGTGGCCTGATGATGTCAATTGAGCTACGGATAGCAAATTTTTCTTCATTCCTGGAACATGGTAGACATCTTGAAGTGGCACTTGGTTGGGACTATATCGAGGTGTAACGATCGCTTTACCGATGTGAGCTATCGGTAACCTTGAGTTGTCAGCTGTTACCACCACACGATTTCCCTTGTACTCAGAACAGTTTTGCAACTTCTGTCTATCACCCGTCATATGATTTGAGCAGCCTGAGTCTACGATCCAATCATTCTCGTAGTTAATCTTTTCTGGTGTTGTTACCGTGAGAGCTAATTCTTCTTCCTCCATAGCGAGTAATGCTTCAGCATCCCAGCTATCTTCACTATCTTCTTTAGAACTAGAAGTAGCAATATTGCTTTCGGTAGACTTCTTTTTGGACCAACAATCTCTCTTCATGTGGCCCTTTTTCCCGCAATTGTAACATTCGCCATCGAACTTTCTATTACTGTCGCGATTCTTCGAAGCTCCCCCTGGACGAGAGCCATTCCCTCCCTGATGACTTTTTGTCTGTTCACCAGTCTTTCTAGATCCGCCTTTGTTGTGCTGTCTTGAACCACTTCTGCTTTGGTTGGTGTAAAGCGCTTCCTCTTCACCCTTTAGTGAGACTCCTCCTATTTTCTTGGCCATAGCTTCTTGGCCTGTCAGTAAATTTTCAAACTCAACAAGTGATGGTTGTGTCGGCCATCCTTGTACAGCGGCTACAAAGCTTCGGTATTCGGGTCTCAAGCCATGGACAATTATTCTTTTTATCCTGGCTTCCCCAATAGCAGCTGTCGGATCTAATTCTGAAATTTCGCGGCATATCGACTTCACCTTGTGAAAGTATTGGGCAACCGCCATGTCGCGTTGCGTCATTGATAGAAGTTCATTCTCGAGAAGTTGCAATTTTGTATCGTTCCTCTTCGAAAAGAGTGTAGCGAAGGTGTCCCACGCTTCCTTCGGTGATTTAGCATCCCGAATGTGCTCCAACATTTCTTCTTCTATTGTGGTCTTTAAAGCAAACATTGCTTTGCCTGCTTTAATTTTCCACTTCCGCAAGACGCCGTTAGCATCTTCTGCTGCCGGTTGTGTAACTTCACTACCACCGACAACCTCCCACAAGTCTTGACCTTGAAGGTAAGACTCTATACACGTTGCCCACGTGTTATAGTTTTGGTTGTTGAGCTTCTTGATTCCTCCAACAACTTGAAGATCACCCATCGTATCGACAAGACTTTGACTACACCGAACAAGCTTGAGTGACTATCGTGCAGAGTAATACACTACTCTTGACACAAAGAAGCTCCTTCTCAAGGTTTGTGATAACCCCAGCAATAATCTCAAGAAATCTTTTCTGATGTGGAAGATAAGTCAAAACTGCAACCACAGAGCATACTCGGAATTTCAAGAGACTTTACAACCAATGCTCTGATACCAAATGTTGAATCAAAATAGAGTAAAAACTCTAATTGATCAAGAAGAAGAAAAACTCTCTTTAGAATAATCTCACAAAATTGCAAAAAGAGAAGAACTCTTAAGAAAGCTTTCAAATGCTTATAATAAAGCTTTGATTGTTGAATGAAAAAACTCAAATACAAATAAGGTATTTATAGGTTACAAGAAACAATCTAAACCACTCATTAAAATAACCACAAACTAATTTAAACCATTGAAATTAAACATGGGAAAAATACCTAATTTTCACCTAACTAAATTGATGTAAGCAATGACATCAAATTAATTTAGGTGTGGACTTATTTGGGCTAATATTGACTTCTCAACAGATTACCCACAACTTCTTTGGTGATTGAAGCCAAAGTTTATGGCAGGGAAAAAGAGGAGGAGATTATTGAATTGTTGTTGAATGATAATTTAAGAGCTGATGATGGATTCTCTGTTATTTCTATAAATGGAATGGGTGGCGTCGGGAAGACGACTCTTGCTCAGCTTGTCTATAACGATGATCAAGTGCAACGTCACTTTCAGATCAAAGCGTGGACTTGTGTCTCTGACGATTTTGACGTTCCCAGGGTAACAAAATCAATCCTAAAGTCCATTGCTAACGTGACTGTTGATGACAATGATTTAAATTTACTTCAAGGGGAACTGAAGAAGCAATTGTCCGGAAAGAAATTTTTGCTCGTTTTGGATGACGTGTGGAACGAGAATTACAGTCGTTGGAGCGAACTGAGCTGTCCCTTTGGAGCTGGTGCAGCCGGAAGTAAGATTGTTGTCACAACTCGCAATCTAGTCGTTGCAGAGAGAATGAGGGTTGATCCAGTGTGTCAATTGAAAGAGTTGTCAGATGATGATTGTTTGTGTGTGCTCACTCAAATCTCCTTGGGGGCTAGGGATTTCAACAGGCACCAATCCTTGAAGGAAGTTGGAAAGCAGATAGTGATAAAGTGCGGAGGATTACCTTTGGCCGCAAAAACTCGTGGTGGCCTTTTAGGTGGCAGAGATGACCCAAGAGACTGGGAATTTGTGCTTAAGACTGACATATGGAATTTACGAGATAGTGATATTTTACCAGCCCTAAGAGTGAGCTACCATTTTCTTCCTTCACAGTTGAAACAGTGCTTCGCATACTGCTCATTGTTTCCAAAAGATTATGAATTTCAAGATGAGGAGATAATTTTATTGTGGACGGCTGAAGGTTTCTTGGATCAAGAATACAATGGAAGGAAAATGGAAGATTTGGGCCGCGAGTTCGTTCGGGAGTTACATTCAAGGTCATTATTTCAACAGTCAAGCTATGATGCATCCCGATTTGTGATGCATGATCTGATCAATGACCTTGCTCGATGGGCTGCGGGGGAGATATGCTTCAGAATGGAGGATACATTAGCAGGTGAAAACCGACAAAAGTTTTCTGAAAGTCTTCGTCATTTTTCTTATATTTGTGGAGAATATGATGGCGAAAAGAGGTTGAAGTCCATCTGTGATGTGGAACATTTGCGAACCTTTTTACCAATGGAGTTATCACATTTCGATGAAAATTATTTGGCTTGGAGTGTTCTTCAGATGTTGCTGAATCATCTCCCACGCTTAAGGGTCTTTTCGTTGTGTGGGTATAGAAACATCTTCAACCTACCAAATGAAATTGGAAACTTGAAGCATTTACGCTGTCTTAACTTATCCAGAACGAGTATTCAAATTTTGCCCGAGTCAATTAATTCATTGTACAATTTGCATACAATTTTGTTGGAAGACTGTTGGAAGCTCAAGAAGTTGTGTAAAGACATGGGAAACCTGACGAAACTGCGTCATCTAAGAAATTCTGATGCCGATGAATTGGAGGAAATGCCGAAGGGATTTGGTAAATTGACTTGTCTCTTGACGCTGGGTAGATTTGTTGTGGGAAAAGACAGTGGTTCTGGGTTACGAGAGTTAAAGTCTTTGGCGCATCTTCAAGGGAGACTGAAAATTTCGAAGTTGGAGAATGTGAAAGATGTTGGCGATGCCAGTGAGGCTCAGTTAAACAACAAGGTGAATCTTGAAGCTTTATCGCTCGAATGGAGTGCATGATCTGAACGGTGTGAATTTGAGAATGTTCTTAGCATACTAAAACCACATCGAGATGTACAAGAGCTCACCATCACAGGTTACGGTCGTACAACATTTCCAATTTGGCTAGGAGATTCCTCTTTCTCAAAATTGGTGCGTCTAAAATTTGAAGGTTGCGGCAAGTGTACATCTTTGCCATCGGTAGGGCAACTACCATTTCTAAAGGAACTTGATATAAGTGGAATGGACGGAGTAAAGAGCGTGGGGTCGGAGTTTTATGGAAACAGTCGCTCAGTGCCCTTTCCATCACTGGAGGATCTTTCCTTTTCTGAAATGACAGAATGGGAAGAGTGGATTCCTTGCGGAGCTGGTGAAGAAGTTGATGTGTTTCCTAAGCTGCAAAGGCTTTCTCTTCGCCATTGCGATAAACTTCAAGGAACATTGCCNTTTTTTTCTTTTTATTGTAGGATTATGAAGATTGAGTTATTGACAAATATAATTATTTTAATAATTTATATTTTAAATGTGACTTGAAATGGATCAATATTAATGTAAGATATATTTTGAACTTTATTTTTATCTGAATTTTTTATATTTTAATATGATTAATTTAAAATAAAAAATAAAAAAATGTATTAGACTATTAATTATTCGGGGACCGGGGACTGGGGACCATCGGGGATCCTCTGTTATTATTCGGGGAGGGGATGGAGATTCTCTCAAGCAATTCTGACGGGGATGGGGAGGGGATGGGGAGGGGACGGGGACATACGCAAAATATCGGGGATGAGTATGGGGAGATTGGTCCCCTCCCCTCCCCTCCCCATTGCCATCCCTAGTATTTGGGCAAGTGCTTCAGTGGGTTAATGTATGGCGGTGGTCCCAGTTGTTTAGTACAATTATAAATATTGTAATTATATTGTTTGATGTAATATCAGTAACAATTTATGTATAACAGAACTCAAAAAAAAAAAAAAAACCTCAGTCCTATTGGGCTGGAGCGGGCTTGGAAAATTTCATCAATACCCTTTAGATTATATAATATTTCATACAAGAATAGAAATTTTATTTTATTTTTAATTACACCCATAATTCAACTATTAATTCTTTTTTAAATTGTAGTTAGAGATTTATTTTATAAAATGATTATATCATATATTTCTTGAATGAATTTGAAATTAGTAGGAGATAAAAATTTATTATTGCTTTAACTTATTACAAAAAATATTATGGTTTGGTCTAATTGAAGAAAAGTATATTAATATATTGTAACATCCTCGCTAATATTAGAAAATTACAAAACGAAATATAATAATAATTAACAATATTTTCATAATTTCTTGATTTTCTACTTTACAATCATACTTACTCTTTTTGTTTTCATTATGTCAAATTATTCAAGTATTTCACATTCTCTATCAATAAAATAAAATAAAAAAGAATTTCATAAATTATTTTTTTATGTTGCAATTTTAATAATTTATATTATAAGTTTATTTGGCAAATATATATAGTCACACACGCATGCACGGATATTCAATAAATATTTACTACCGTAAATCTATAAATTAGCCCAAGCTCATTAAAAGTTTTGGGCTCACCACTGTGTTGGATTGCCGGCGTCTACCTGGAAAGCTTCTGCGAGCCAGCAGGGCTATGAACACGAGCTAATCCCGACGTTTTATCTTTCACATCTCTTGGAAAGAAACAGTCTTTTAGGTATTGACAAGCGAATGGACGATGAATGAATCCAAAATTGTTTCTGCCGCTTTGGTGTGGGATCATGATGTGCATCAAGTAAGGAGCCCCACTGTTGCTTATATTCTATCTTAAATTTTGAAGGTACATTTTCACTTCATCGTTTCTTTATTCTAAGTCACAGTGACAGCTGCCGCACTTGTGCTGGCTATTCGGCGAATACTATACTTTTGTTTTGTTTTTTTGCTGGAAAATGCACAAAAGTGTAACAAAGAGGTTTTCGTTGCACCCAATGGAGAAACATTAGATATTCAAAAGAATCTTAATTTCCGTCCTGTTGGTTATATAGTCCTGTGGCTGTGCACATAGGAAACAGACCTTGATGATTTTTACAGTACATTATCAATAAAAATTAAAATAAATGGCGATAATTAACAATTCTCCTTTGTGAATTAGCATGGTTAATTTGGTCTTAAATTGGTATTCTAAAACATGAAATACTCGTCACTTAAAAGTTACATTAGAAGCAATAATTAAGGGAATAACTTTTTTGAAAGAAGAACTCTTCAATTAATTAATTGTTAATATATTATTAATATTTTTTAAGATGAAAAATGACACCCAAACTCTTAACATTTAACTAAATGAATAACTAAACAGGCCTTTTTAAAAATATATAACTAAACCCTTACTATGTTTTTTAAAGAGTGACGGTACAGCCACAAACTCTTGTAGAAACGGATGTGTCATTAATTCATTGGTTGAATGAAAATATAAAATAATAGAAATAAATCATGTGGGCCAAGAGATATTTAATTCAACCAATAAATTAACGACACATCAGTTTATACAAAATAAGTTTGTACAAGAGTTTGTGGCTATATCATTACTCTTTTCTAAAGGACAAATAGATCCTCTTTTACTGCTTAATGTTGTATATTTTGATGCAGATGAAAAACATTATATTATACATTAATTTTGGTAGACAATGTTTTGAATTCAAAATCGGTGCTTAACTTTTTACACTAATGTGATTGGTGCTTATTGGCACAAGATCTTCAAAGATTAGTACATATCTCTTAGGTCAATACTAGATCTAAGTTCATAATGCAATAGTCTTCGTATATGTTACAGTATATTACTATCTTTTTTTTTTTTTCCATCCAAACAAAAGGAATGGACTTTGGACTTTGGATGTTCACTTATGAAACAATAGGATGTAATTATCTATTTTTCAAAATAATATCGATATCCACTAAGACAACTCTAGATTTTTTTTTATGTATTTTTTCCTTCACGACTTTATTAATAGGGAAACAGAAGTTTTGGAGAAAGGAAATTTGAACATCCAATATGCTATATTAGCCGAAGTACGAATTATTTTTTTTCCCTTTTTGTCAATTAGCAAGGATGTGTAGGTTTATGATGAAATTGATTTTGAAATTTGCTTTAAAACACAAAATTTTAAGATGACAATGCCGGCTAATGTATGGACCGGCTTTGTTGGCGAGCTTCACAATAGGGGTTTTGATGTGATATACGCGAACCTTAACTTGTATATATATAATACGAGCTTCATTTATTTGGTTAGTTCATAAGTTAAAATTCATTAATTGTAACCTGCAGATCTTAAAAGAACCTAAAATGGCAAGCAAAATTTTTCTTCCATTCCTTCTGCTACTTTGCTTCTCTTTTACTTTGCTTGTCTGCTGCAATGGCGCATTGGTTGATGACCGAAAGGTATTCTTTGTTATTCCATTGTTCTTACAAGTGTTGTATCTTACGAAGCGCTTTAGGTTTTAACAAAGAGTCTAGGATTTTCTCCTTACTCAAGTTCTCTTGAGTTTTTATAAATGTTACGTCATGTGTCTTTTAATAATAATATATGATTAAAATTTATCTACTTTTATATTTTTATTTATTAACCACTAATTTTTTTTTCTCGTAAGCAATTCACATTATGAGGGAATCTTAATCATTTATCAAGATACTTATACATTAAAAGAAAGAGTCCAAGCTATTGGCACCGTTTTAAAAACTTCTTAAAACACCACTTCTAAAAGCACCCCATTAAATATATAGTTATATACATAAATTACACTACACTCTTAACAACACCCACCTTAATTCTACAAATAACCACGTATTTTTATTTCTCCAGTAAGAAAGAAATTCTTTATAACATAACTTTTTCGCCAGTTTAAATTTGCAAATCATGCCTTGAGAGAATCACTTTCAATTTCCTTCAACCTTTTTTTTAAATTCATAATTTAAATTGAATATTAACTTCCGATCAAATTGCAAATTTAAATTAAAGAAAATCTTAGAATAAATTAGAAAATGATGCTGGTGAGACAATTTGAGTGGTCAAATATCATTATTTTATTTTATTGGAAGTACAAATTTATCATTTGTGATAAAAATCTCTCATTTATGCCGAACGCAGGAATATATTGTGTACATGGGTGACCGTCCCACTGGCAAATTCTCTGCAACATCTTTTCACACCAGCATGCTACATCAAGTTCTTGGAAGGTTATTTAATCTTAATTTTCGAGCATGTAAATACAACACGACACCAAAGAACATAAACGTATACAGCACTTTCAAATGCTCTTCAAGGGAACATGCATTATAAAATATAATTGCCATTCATTAATTGAATTATAATCTCCATAAATTTGTAACTAAAATTTGTCACTATGCTGCATTCAACAGAAGCGCATCAGATCATTTACTCCACAGCTACCACAGAAGCTTCAATGGGTTTGTTGCCAAGCTGACCCACGATGAGGCTCAGAGGCTCAAAGGTTTGGCACATGATATCTAATATCACACAGCTTATATCAGTGAGGTTCAGAAATCACAAAATCCTAAGAAAATATACAGAAATAGCTCAAAATTAAAGCCAACTTTAAAAAAATAAAAATAAAGAGTATATATATATAATAAATATACAGAGTTAAAAATATCGGGCATTTATGTCCAAAAATACCAATGCTACTTCTAAAGTAAGAACAACGGCAACTTGGCGAGTTGGCCTCTTTTGTAAATGAACCCTAGTTCTAGACTTTGTCCGTAATTTTCCTAGATTCCTCTATCAAAACAGTAGCATTTGATTTTCAGGCATGCAAGGAGTAATGTCAGTTTTCCCTAATGGAAAGAAGCAACTTCACACAACAAGATCATGGGACTTCATGGGTTTCTCCGAGCACGTGAAAAGAGCAACAACCGAAAGTGACATCATTGTTGGAATGCTTGACACAGGGATTTGGCCAGAATCTCAAAGTTTCAGCGATGAAAATTTTGGTCCTCCTCCAAAAAAATGGAAGGGTTCTTGCCAAACATCTTCAAACTTCACTTGTAACAAGTAAGTAGCTTAAAACACAAGAAAGCACACACTTACGCACACGTATGAAAGTGCTTGGAGTGTAATTGATTCTGAAAAAAGTTGTTGCCACTCATTACAGCAAAATCATTGGAGCTAAATTCTACAGAAGTGATAAAAAATTTAGTCCATTTGATTTCAAGTCTCCAAGAGATTCAGAAGGACATGGGACTCATACTTCATCAACGGCAGCAGGTGGCTTGGTCAGCAAGGCAAGTCTATTTGGCATTGGTTTTGGCACAGCTATTGGAGGGGTTCCATCTGCCCGCATTGCTGTATACAAGATTTGTTGGTTTGATGGTTGCGCAGATGCCGATATCCTCGCAGCATTTGATGATGCAATTGCTGATGGTGTTGATATAATCTCAATTTCGGTTGGTAGTTTTTCTGCTGTCAATTATTTTGAAGATACAATTGCTATTGGATCTTTCCATGCAATGAAAAAGGGTATCCTTACCTCCAATTCTGCTGGTAATTCGGGTCCTGATGCTGCATCACTTGCAAATGTTGCACCTTGGACTCTCTCTGTTGCTGCTAGCACCATTGATAGAAAGTTTGTGACTAGAGTTAAGTTGGGTAATGGTGAAGTTTATGAGGTGAGTTCAATTTCAAAGTGCATTAGACCTTGAAATTGTGAACATTAAACCTAAGGTCTTGAACCTTTTTCCTATATGAAGGGAATTTCTATAAACACAATTGACTACAAGGGAAAAATGCTTCCTCTCATCTATGGAGGAGATGCTCCAAACAGAACAGGAGGTTACCAAGGATCCAATTCTAGGTATTAAGAAAGAAAGTGTCGAATGCAAGTGCTAAATGATGTTTCCAAATTGTAAATTCGTTATGATTGCTGCAGGTTCTGCTCACTAGGCTCCTTGGATGAGAAGTTGGTGCAAGGGAAAATTGTTCTATGCGATGAGTTGAACGATGGATTTGGAGCAGCAACTGCAAGAGCAGCTGGTAGCGTAATGCAAGGAAATGATGATAGGGATGTTGCCTACAGCTTTCCTCTGCCTAATTCTTATTTGGATTTGTATGATGGAAGTAAGATTGCAAGCTACTTAAACTCAACTAGGTACCTATCGGAATCTATTCTCTGTCAATTCTAGCTACCTGGTAAATGCCTATTGACATAGTTGCATTCTTGTTGAAAATCAACAGTATACCAACAGCCACAATATTGAAAAGTGCTGCAGAAAAGAATGAATTTGCTCCAGTTGTGGTTTCATTTTCATCAAGAGGGCCTAACCCGATTACAAATGATATTCTGAAGGTAAAAATTGGAAAAAATTTCTCCACTTTATTTAATGCGCCCCATCTGTTTCTTAATTTTGACTTCTTGTTTTTGTCAGCCTGATCTAACAGCTCCGGGAGTGGACATTTTAGCATCGTGGACACAAGCATCGAGTCCATCGGAAGGTGATCCAAGAATATCTCCTTTCAACATAATTTCAGGCACATCCATGTCTTGCCCACACGCAACTGCCGCAGCAGCCTACGTTAAGTCATTCTATCCTTCATGGTCACCTGCTGCTATTAAATCTGCTCTAATGACCACAGGTAATGTTGCAATTTGCAATCAGAAATTGTACCCAAATTAAAAATTAGCACTGAATTAATAATCTCCAAGAATACAACTGTTGTAAATTGCAGCTACCCCCATGAGCGTTGAAGCTAATTCCGATGCAGAGTTTGCATACGGATCCGGTCATTTAAATCCTTCAATGGCTGTTAACCCGGGTCTAGTATACGATGCTGGGGAGCTTGATTATGTGAAATTTCTATGCGGACAAGGATACAGTGACAAAAATCTAAGTCTTGTTACTGGGGATAATAGGACTTGTTCCAAGGCAACAAATGCAACTGTGTGGGATTTAAACTATCCTTCTTTTGCTTTATCAACCAAGCCTGGAAATAACACAACTCAAGTCTTTCATAGAACGGTCACAAATGTTGGGTCAGCTGTGTCAACTTACAGGGCAGTTGTGTACACTCGGCCTGGACTTATGATCAAAGTTCAACCAAGTGTCCTTTATTTCAAGTCTCTTTATCAGAAGCAGTCATTTGTTGTGACAGTTACAGCAAACGTGGGGAAATCAGTGAATATGATCTCTGCTTCTTTGGTTTGGGATGATGGTGTGCATCCTGTCAGAAGCCCCGTTGTTGCCTTCGTAGCTCCACCCACAAATGATTAACTAGATTTTGCTTTTTGTTTTTTAATTGCAAACTGTGGTGACGACTTTGAAATTTCTTCAATTTATTGAAGGAAAAAGGACACAGAGACCCCCAATATTTGAATAAGGGACACATAGACCCTCAACGTTTGAAAAATAGATACAAAACCCCTTAAAATTTCAAAAAAGACACTCAGACCCCCATTTGTTACCAAAAATTATAATTTTAAAGTGCAATTACCATTATACCTTTATAGCATATTAAAAAATAATTGTTCATTGTCCAATTTATTCCTATATTATTAATAAAATTACGAATATAACTTCATTATCCAAATTTTCCATTTATTTTTTGTTAAATTTTCTCTTCAACTAAATAAATTGAATCCATTGCTCAAGAATAAAAATAAATTAAATTGATTACTAATATAATAAAAATAAATTTAATCCATTTTCGTATATATCAAAATAAAAATAAATTAAATTTATTCCTATATTATTAATAATCCATTGGGTAATGAAGTTATATTTGTAATTTTATTAATAATATAGGAATAAATTGGACAATGAATAATTATTTTTTAATATGTTATAAGGGTATATTGGTAATTGCACTTTAAAAATTATAATTTCTGTTAACAAATTGGGGTCTGAGTGTCTTTTTTGAAATTTTAGGGAGTTTTGTGTCCCTTTTTCAAACGTTGGGGGTCTCTGTGTCCCTTATTCAAATATTGGGGGTCTCTGTGTCCTTTTCCCTTTATTGAATAAGAAAGCAATGGAGTCCCTTTTTCCCTTCCAAGAAAACAGCCTGGAGCAAAGAACTTTACCCTTTCAAGTCTATAAAATTACCATGATATTGAGATCAGCATTTTGTTTACCATATTTGGTATTAGTTTTATGGACAAAACTATGGTACCACAGTTGTATGATGCCACAGCTGAATCCAACTATTAAATCTAACCCATAGTTGTTACCAGAGTTAGATCCAATGGTTGGATCCAACTGTGGTACCATACAACTGTGACACTAAAACTTGACCCGGACAAAAAACTACTATGATATTGAATTTATTGCCTCTTTTTTATTTCAAAGAAAATACTATTTTGGGTTCAGTTGGGTTTGGGATTAACCCATCCAAACACCCACCCCTACCAGTTACAGCCGACGCGTGACCTGATTGTTCATGTAATAAATAAACGGAGCCGGGTTTTATTGATTTAAATGGTTGCAAAATTAAATTTATCGAATGCTTGTCGTTTCACTTTACCAAGAAGCTAATGGATCACATATTCTGATCATGAAAGTTGTCTTCCATCTTTTTAATATTTCAATTTGTTAAAAACGTATGGGATTATGATTTTGTCGAATTACAGAATTTTATATACATATGTAATATTAAAGAAATAAAGTGAACACGATTAATCTCGCTTCAAGTGAATGAATCTTGGTTAAATTGTTAACATTAAAGAAACAAGAAATGGGTATTTCCACGTCCACTAATTCAGACCATGTTAGATTGTTAGTCGATAAACTTAATAAGAATTAAATAAGAACAAAAAAGAAGGAAGAAGCCAAAAGTTAATATAAATAATTTTCACGTGGCACCTCATAAAATTAATTTACAATCATAACAATTAAGAGTAGGGGAAACCTGTGGTGCAATTGTGGTACCGTGTCATAGTTGCATCCAGTCGTTGGATGCCTATGGACCCCACCAATTCAAGTGCATCCAACGACTGGATGCAACAGTTACACCGTAGCCTGATCCTTAAAAGTATATTTACTTAAAGCATCACCCGCTTGATTACAATTTTTAGATACATGGCCACTTTTGAAATCTTGTTTAAGTAAAAATAAACGCTGCACTTTTGGAATGATTTAAAATAAGGGTGAGAGAACTGAACCAGATCAAAAAAATTATCGGTTCGGTTCGATTTTTAGGGTTCGATTCAGTCTTTTCTTATAAAAAACTAAATATTCTAAGTATTAAATCAAATACTCTAGTGGTTTTTAATTTTAAAATTGAACTAAAAATGCCACGTGGTGTTTAGGGGTAGGCCAAACCGACCCAAACCCCAAAAAAAAATCTGATTTGTTTTTTTTTTTTACTTTGGTTTCGACTCGGTGTTTTATAATTAAAAAAAAAACTAAATGGATTAATACCAAAATTGAACCAAATGAAAATTTCCAAACCGATTTTTTAAAATTCCCAAACTAAACTGAACAAAAAATTTCAATTTATTCCAAGACTGAACCGATCCGAACTAATGCCATTCCTAATTTAAAATAAGTAATATTATGTTGTCCTTTGAACAATTGAGTAATCATGTAAGGAATTCGATTCAACTATTGGAGATAAACTAATCAATGGAAGCAATTATGTTTTTTTGAAAATAATAATTAATTATAACTAGGCTATGTAATCAAATCTCAAATCCACATTTAATTAAAATATAAAAACATTCTAGCAAAGACTATGCATTATACATAAGAATGAATAACATATATATGCTTTTGGGTTCTTTAGGTGCAACAAAACATTCACTGCAACTATTTTTTATCATTGCACCACCGATTTGGCTTCAGATAAGATTATAGAAAGATTGTCAATTTCTTTTCTACTAAAATTAATATATTACACTTATCTTCTTATTATTTTTTAATAGCCAATAATTCCATGGCGGCATAATTTTATAGTATTATTCTTATCTTCAAATACACTTTTATTAATATTTATTATAAATTAAAAAATCATATAGATGTAAATTGAATTAAAAAATTTAAGTATTACAAATTAGAAATACATGTTTCGGTGTGAATAAAAAATTAACAAGAAGATATTTTTCTTGTACTTTTTTTAATTTAACCATTTTCTTATAATAATAAAATATTTAATATTCTTATGATAAATTATCAAATGAATTACCTCTTTACCTCTTTTTTTTCCTTTAAAATTTAAATGTCAAAGGGTTTTGAATATTATAAAAACAGTAAGAAGTAAGTGATATATATTGATTTCATTAAGAGATCTCCCTAAAATTATAATGTAAACAAATAATTATACATATCTCGTATATGATTTTTGCAGGTAGTGCAAATTCTTTTCCTCCGTTTCATTAAAACGTCAGTGATTTATTCGGGGAGGTTTGACATGGAAAAAAAAAGTTAATTTGAGGGGTTAATTAATAGCAGAAATCTGTTGAATCAAAATAGAGTAAAAACTCTAATTGATCAAGAAGAAGAAGAAAAACTTTCAAATGCTTATAATAAAGCTTTGATTGTTGAATGATAAAACTCAAATACAAATAAGGTATTTATAGGTTACAAGAAACAATCTAAACCACTCATTAAAATAACCACAAACTAATTTAAACCATTGAAATTAAACATGAGAAAAATACCTAATTTTCACCTAACTAAATTGATGTAAGCAATGACATCAAATTAATTTGGGTGTGGACTTATTTGGGCTAATATTGACTTCTCAACACTCCCCCTCAATGTTAGCTCCCATTCTTTGAATCACGCCAAGCTGACGACGGAAATGTTCAAACTTTCCAACACTCAAGCTTTTTGTAAACAAGTCCGCAATTTGCTCATCTGTCTTGACTTGCCTCATCTCAATCTCTTCTTGCAGAACTTTTTCCCTAACAAAGTGGTAATGCACTTCCACATGTTTAGTTCTTGCATGAAAAACAGGATTCTCCGCCAGCCGAATTGCCGATTGGTTGTCACAGTACAACAGAACTGCATAATCTACTGGTTGATGTAGATCATTCATTAGTTGTATCAGCCACGTGCTTTCTTGAGCTGCCATTGCTGCTGCTCGGTACTCTGCTTCCGTAGTTGACAAGGACACAGTCGGTTGTCTCTTGCTACACCAAGAAATCGTTCCAGATCCAAGGGTAAACATATACCCAGTAGTTGATCTGCGAGTATCGTGATCTCCTGCATAGTCAGCATCACAGTAGCCAACTAGTTTGCAATTTCCACTTTTCTTGTATAGAAGACCATAGTCTATTGTACTCTTCACATATCTGAGTACTCGCCGAACCGCTTCTAAATGAGACTTCTTCGGATTTTGCATGTATCGACTCATCACGCCAACTGCATAAGAAATGTCAGGTCGAGTCAAGGTTAAGTAGATTAGACTACCCACTAATTGTCGATACATCGATGCATCTTCCAGGTCTTTGCCTTCATGTGCACACATCTTGGCATTTGGTTCCATCGGCGTTGAGATCGGCTTACATTCTAGCATCCCAAACTTCTTCAACAAATCTTTGGCATATTTCTGTTGACAAAGAAATATCCCTTCTTTCGTCTGATCAACCTCTAGCCCAAGGAAATGCTTAAGTTGTCCAAGTTCTTTCATTTGAAAACGAACTGACAAGTTCTCCTTTGTTCGGAAAATTTCTTCAACATCATCTCCAGTGATGATTAGATCATCTACGTACACGAGCACAATAGCTATCCTTTCTCCATTAGCTTTAGCAAACAAGCTGGAGTCTGCAGATGTTACTGAATACCCACTTTGAGTTAAAAATTCAGCAATCTTGCCATACCACGCCCTGGGTGCTTGTTTTAGTCCATAGAGAGCCTTTCGCAGCTTACACACATACTCAGGATGACCTCGATTCTGAAAACCCATCGGTTGAATCATGTAGATCTCCCGATCCAGCTCTCCATGGAGAAAGGCATTCTTCACGTCCATCTGCCACAAGTTCCAGCTTTTGTTGGCTGCAAGTGCAAGTAAGACTCGGACGGTTGTAAGTTTTGCCACTGGACTAAACGTTTCGTCATAGTCTAGTTCATATTGTTGAGAGAAACCACGAGCTACCAATCGAGCCTTGTACCTCTCGATTGACCCATCTGGACGGTGCTTTATTTTGTAAACCCATCTGCAGGATATGGGTTTCACATCTTTTGGCTTTGGCACGAGTTCCCAGGTCTGATTTTGCTCAAGTGCAGTGATCTCGTCTTTCATAGCTGTCATCCACTCAGAACTCTGTGACGCTTCTTCGAACGTCTCAGGTTCTATTCCAGTTGCTTCTTCAACTATGGCTGCATTAGCGTATTTAGGATTTGGCCTTCGGGTTCTTGTTGACCTTCGTAATGGAGTTGATTCTTCTGTTTCACTAGGCACACCTTCTTCATCTGGTTGTCGATACACCCCAGATTGCCAAGGATTTAGAGTTACTCTTCGTTCGCTATCACTATCGCATAGATCCCCAGCTGAGCTTAGATGAATTTGGACAGAATGCTCCCCCATCTTTTGTTGTAGCATGTCTTCGAATTCTTTCGAGTCTGGCAGCACTTCTTTTTCTGAGGTCCACCATGAGGATGCTTCATCAAACACCACATCTCGTGATGTGTAGCACCTTCCATTTACTGGATCACAACACTTCCACCCTTTTCGCTGGTTGTCGTATCCCACAAAGATACATCTGACTGCTTTCTTATCGATCTTGCTACGTAGATGGTCAGGAACAAATACATAGCATACACAGCCGAATACTCGAAGATAGCTAACTGTAGGTTTCTTGTTCCACAATTTCTCAAAGGGTGAAACAAACTCCAACCTTGGTTGAGGAAGCTTGTTGATGACATGAGCTGCAGTTCTCATACCTTCGGCCCAAAATCTTCCAGGTACATTCTTTGCATGTAGCATACTCCGGCAAATTTCAGCAAGGTGCCGATTCTTCCTCTCTGCTACACCATTTTGTTGTGGCGTATTGGCACAAGTATACTGATGACGTATTTGGCATTCCCGTAGGTATTGAGAAAACTCTCCCGAGCTATACTCACCCCCGTTGTCTGTGCGCAAGCAACGAATCTTTTGCTCCACTTCTCCTTCGACTATCTCTTTGAACTCTTTGAACTTTGAGAAAGCTTCAGATTTTTCTTTCATGAAGAAAGCCCATACATATATGGATAAATCATCAATGAACGTAACCATATACCGCATTCCGCCAATTGATGGTTGCTTAACGGGTCCAAACACATCAAAGTGAATTAACTCTAATGGTTTCTTTGCTTTAAACTTCGACTCCTCGTATGGCAATTGATGTGCTTTACCATATTGACATCCCGCGCAAACAGTATTTGTTCTCACGTCAAGTTGAGGAAGTCCCTTAAGCATCGACTTCTTCACCATCACACTTAGCTTGGAATAATTAACATGACCTAGCCGCATGTGCCACAGATCTGCCGTCTCATTCCTTCTTGTCTTGTCTACGTATGCAGACTCAGCTGACATCACATAAACTGACTCCAATCGTCGTCCCTCCATCGTAGGCTTTTCAGAGATCTTTAGGTCTCGGAATACCATCACATTTTGTGGACCAAACAAGACATAGTGGCATGATGATGTCAATTGAGCTACGGATAGCAAATTTTTCTTCATTCCTGGAACATGGTAGACATCTTGAAGTGGCACTTGGTTGGGACTATATCGAGGTGTAACGATCGCTTTACCGATGTGAGCTATCGGTAACCTTGAGTTGTCAGCTGTTACCACCACACGATTTCCCTTGTACTCAGAACAGTTTTGCAACTTCTGTCTATCACCCGTCATGTGATTTGAGCAGCCTGAGTCTACGATCCAATCATTCTCGTAGTTAATCTTTTCTGGTGTTGTTACCGTGAGAGCTAATTCTTCTTCCTCCATAGCGAGTAATGCTTCGGCATCTCAGTTATCTTCACTATCTTCTTTAGAACTAGAAATAGCAATATTGCTTTCGGTAGACTTCTTTTTGGACCAACAATCTCTCTTCATGTGGCCCTTCTTCCCGCAATTGTAACATTCGCCATCGAACTTTCTATTACTGTCGCGATTCTTCGAAGCTCCCCCTGGACTAGAGCTATTCCTTCCCTGATGACTTTTTGTCTGTTCACCAGTCTTTCTAGATCCGCCTTTGTTGTGCTGTCTTGAACCACCTCTGCTTTGGTTGGTGTAAAGTGCTTCCTCTTCACCCTTTAGTGAGACTCCTCCTATTTTCTTGGCCATAGCTTCTTGGCCTGTCAGTAAATTTTCAAACTCAACAAGTGATGGTTGTGTCGGCCATCCTTGTACAGCGGCTACAAAGCTTCGGTATTCGGGTCTCAAGCCATGGACAATTATTCTTTTTATCCTGGCTTCCCCAATAGCAGCTGTCGGATCTAATTCTGAAATTTCGCGGCATATCGACTTCACCTTGTGAAAGTATTGGGCAACCGCCATGTCGCGTTGCGTCATTGATAGAAGTTCATTCTCGAGAAGTTGCAATTTTGTATCGTTCCTCTTCGAAAAGAGTGTAGCGAAGGTGTCCCACGCTTCCTTCGGTGATTTAGCATCCCGAATGTGCTCCAACATTTCTTCTTCTATTGTGGTCTTTAAAGCAAACATTGCTTTGCCTGCTTTAATTTTCCACTTCCGCAAGACGCCGTTAGCATCTTCTGCTGCCGGTTGTGTAACTTCACTACCACCGACAACCTCCCACAAGTCTTGACCTTGAAGGTAAGACTCTATACACGTTGCCCACGTGTTATAGTTTTGGTTGTTGAGCTTCTTGATTCCTCCAACAACTTGAAGATCACCCATCGTATCGACAAGACTTTGACTACACCGAACAAGCTTGAGTGACTATCGTGCAGAGTAATACACTACTCTTGACACAAAGAAGCTCCTTCTCAAGGTTTGTGATAACCCCAGCAATAATCTCAAGAAATCTTTTCTGATGTGGAAGATCAGTCAAAACTGCAACCACAGAGCATACTCGGAATTTCAAGAGACTTTACAACCAATGCTCTGATACCAAATGTTGAATCAAAATAGAGTAAAAACTCTAATTGATCAAGAAGAAGAAAAACTCTCTTTAGAATAATCTCACAAAATTGCAAAAGAGAAGAACTCTTAAGAAAACTTTCAAATGCTTATAATAAAGCTTTGATTGTTGAATGATAAAACTCAAATACAAATAAGGTATTTATAGGTTACAAGAAACAATCTAAACCACTCATTAAAATAACCACAAACTAATTTAAACCATTGAAATTAAACATGAGAAAAATACCTAATTTTCACCTAACTAAATTGATGTAAGCAATGACATCAAATTAATTTGGGTGTGGAATTATTTGGGCTAATATTGACTTCTCAACAAAATCAAGCAAAACTGATAGTGGTTAAACATGCATATTAAACACATAGTAATATAATCTCAATACAAATGAAGAATAGAACAAAAGACGCAAAGTAACTTTATTGAAAGAGGGGAAAAAACTGAAAATTTATTAAATAAACCAGAGTCATTAATAAATGCTACAAATAAATTTATTAAGAAAGCCATGGAGTAACTTCCAATGAATTTTTTAAATGCTTCCCCTTCCTGAATGGCTGACTCCTTCTGCAAATTGAGGCTATATAAAAAATCTATTCTGCAGAAGAAACAGAATGGCAAAATTACTGCTGCCAATATTAGCCATCACCCTCACATTTCTGGGCATTCTGCTGTGCCATGCAGAGAACAATGGCTTAAGAAAGGCAAGTTCATCATCAAATTTATGATGCTCTATTCTGATCACTTGTTGATTCGTTTCAATTATACATATGTATAAATGCAGGTGTACATAGTGTCATTGGACTCCTCTATAGGATCTGTTGGGGGGACTTAGCATAAGATTTCTAGGTATCCAACCCAAAAGACTAACCTTTTAGGTGGAGTGACCTACCACCTTATAAACCCAAGCATCTCTCCTTCACTAGCCAATGTGGGACACAACTCAACAATCCCCCCCTCGGACGAAACCACCGCCGGACTTCGGTCCTTTCGTCCGACACACCTGAGTTGTTCCACCACCACATTCCGGCTACTAGGGTCTTGCTCTGATACCACTTGTTGGGGGGACTTAGGATAAGATTTTTAGGTGTCCAACCCAAAAGACTAGCCTTTTAGGTGGAGTGACCTACCACCTTATAAACCCAAGCATCTCCCCTTCACTAGCCAATGTAGGACACAACTCAACAAAATCTACAAGGAATGCTTATCTTCAAATTCTTGACAAGGTTCTTGAGGGCATGTAAGTTTTAATTTCATATATTTAATTAAATTCATTAATTGTTGTAAATTGCCATTACATTCTAACCCATACCCATACTGATGTTGTCTCAAATGGCATGTGGGAATGTATAGCACTCCATCTGAATCTCTTGTATACAGTTACAATAACCTCGGTTCAAGATTTGCAGCCAGACTCACTGTAAATGAGGCAGAAAAGCTACAAAGTATGATCCTACTTATATATATAAAATATAAATTTGGAGTTTAACTGTTGAAAAGTCAAAGAGTTTTGGTTGAAAAAAGAAAAAAGAGCCGCATGCATTGCTTTTGTTTTTTCAAAGTCGGCACCAAATTGCAAGCTGTAAAATATTTGGCTTTTGACAAACCTTCACCAAATGAAGAAAAATGAGAATGAAAAAGAAAAAAGAGCCGCATGCATTGCTTTTGTTTTTCAAAGTCGGCACCAAATTGCAAGCTGTAAAATATTTGGCTTTTGACAATCCTTCACCAAATGAAGAAAAATGAGAAAGGTTAGCAAAATTTGTCAAATTGACAGATAGGAGAATTGACAAATTGCAAAGCGGATGGTGCAATAGTGCAACGTTTTTTGCTATAAATAGAGATGCATTCTTCATTTGAAGATCATTCCAAAATTGTTAAGCTTATAAGTTTCTAAGCTTTTTGAGAGAAGTGAGAGAAGTGTGTCTGGGGAATTTATCTTTCCTGCAGAGTGTGAGAGTACTGGGTATATTTGGGTTCTGGGAAAGTGAGATTTCTTTACTCAAATTTGTACTCAAATAATTGTTACTAATACAATTATTTTTCTCTTGCTCCCGTGGACGTAGGCATATTGCCGAACCACGTAAATTTTGTGTCCTTTATTTTTCAGTAATTATTTGGTGCGCTTGATTCCGCATTCCGCGCACAACAAGTAGTATCAGAGCCGAAGGTTCGTACTTGGGGGGATACGGTACTGTTCACATATACGATACTATTCCCGTATACGGTACTGTTCATATACGGTACTGTTCACGAATACGGTGGAGACGACCATTTGTACTTGGGAGACAGTCTATTGTAAGTAGTGTGTATTTTTGCATGTCTAGGAAAGTTCTGTCAACAAAGGCGATAAGAGTCTAAGGATTCTGGTTTTTAATTGGGACCGAGTTCCCGTCCAGTTTCCTGGGAACTTTCCTGGTGCATTTATTCACGCGAAATTAACATCATAGAGACTGTTTTTCAAGTGGAAATAGTTCGTTGAGAAAATGGTAGAAGGTGAAACTTCCAGAATTGGGGAGAGATCTACCGAGACTATTTCAGGAGACACTTCAGGTGGGAGGCGAGATTTGTCAAATCGCTATTCAGCACCTGTTATAGGAGGCCAGAAGATCGATGTTGAAAAGTTTGATGGGAAAATCAACTTCGGCATGTGGAGGCGCGAAGTTATGGATGCCCTTATTCAAATCGATCTCGATGTTGTTCTGAAAAATAAAAGACACTTGTATGATGAAGAAATTTGGGATCGTATGAACGAGAAAGCTTGTGGTCAGATTAGATCTTGTTTGACCAAGGAGGTGAAATACTTGGTGAAAGATGAGGAGTGTGCGGTGACTTTGTGGCGTACATTGGAGGAGAAGTACCTGCTGAAAAGTCCTGAAAATCGTCTTCATGCAATGAGCCAAGTATATGGCTTTCGAATGAAGTCTGGGGTGTCAATGCACGATCATGTCTCAAGATTTGAAAAGTTACTTGCTGATTTGAAGAATCTTGATGAAGATATTAAAGATGAAGTCAAGGCTATGATTCTGTTACACTCACTACCAGAGGAATATAGCCATTTTGTGACTACTTTGATATATGGGAAGAGTGTGATCGTCTTTAAAGATGTTTGCACAGCATTGACTAACTTGGAGATTCGGAATAATAATAAAAATTCTGAACGAGCATCGTCTGAAGCTTTGGTGAGCAGAGATTGGGCGATGGAGAAAAAGAAAAAGGGTGGTGGAAAGAATTCTCGATCCAAATCAAGAAGCAGAAATATAGCTCGAGATGAGTGTGCCTTTTGTCATGAAAAAGGCCATTGGAGGAAAGATTGTCCAAAGGCTCAAAAGAGAGATGGGAAGAAACCAGCAGCAGCAAACATGGCACGGAAAGATGAGGGCTCTGATTATTCACTAAGTATTACTCCTGCAGCATACGTGGCTAGTTCGAGCGAGTGGATACTTGATACTGGAGCAACCTATCATTTGTGTCCCATTAAGGAATGGTTTACGGATTTCAACGTATTGGAATCTGGTGCAGTTATGATGGGGAATGATCAACCTTGTCGCACAATGGGGATAGGAACAATTCGGCTCAAAATGTTTGATGGAATGGTCAGAGAACTCAAAGAGGTTAGATTTGTTCCAGCTTTAAAGAAAAATCTAATTTCTGTGGGTGCTTTAGAAGCTAAAGGCTACAAGGTTACCATTGAAGATGGTATAATGAAGTTTACACATGGGGCTATGGTGATTCTGCAAGGGGTTCGGCGTCACAATCTGTACTATTTGAAGGGAGGTACAACTGATGAAGCAAATGTTGTTGAGGCGTACAGTGACACCACCAAGCTATGGCATGTACGACTGGGACATGCTGGAGAGAAGTCTTTGCAAACTCTGATGAGGCATGGACTCTTAAAAGGTACCAAAACCTGTAAATTAAATTTTTGTGAGCATTGTGTAGTAGGCAAGAAAACAAGGGTCAAGTTTGGTACAGCTAATCACGATACTCGTGAGATCCTTGAATATGTTCATAGTGATGTATGGGGACCAACCAAGACTGCATCAATTGGTGGAAGCCATTATTTTGTTACATTCGTTGATGATTTCTCTAGACGTGTGTGGGTGTACACCATGCGAGCAAAGGATGAGGTTCTAGAGATTTTCGTGAAATGGAAGAAATTGGTGGAGACTCAAACTGGCAGAAAGATCAAAGTATTACGATCTGATAATGGGGGTGAATATACTTCTGATCCATTCTTGCAAGTATGCCAGAACGAGGGTATTAAAAGACATTTCACGGTGAGACATACTCCGCAACAGAACGGTGTGGCTGAGCGTATGAATCGTACTTTACTAGAGAAGGTACGGTGTATGTTATCTAATGCTGGTTTAGATAAAAAGTTTTGGGCTGAAGCTGTGAGCTACGCAAGTCACTTGGTAAACCGGTTGCCTTCTGCTGCAATTGGAGGTAAAACTCCTATGGAAATGTGGTCTGGAAAGCATGCACAAGACTATGATTCCCTTCGTATATTCGGGTGTCCAGCTTATTATCATGTCAAAGATGGTAAACTGGATCCTCGTGCTAGAAAAGCTATCTTTGTGGGATTCAAAGGTGGAGTAAAGGGCTTCAAGCTTTGGGATCTCGAAGATAAAAAGTTTGTGTGTAGCAGAGATGTCACATTTGATGAAGCTTCAATGATGAAAGCTTCAAGTTCTCAGCAGGTGGAGAACAAGACCAAAGAGGTATTGCAGCGGGTGGAGTTTGATGCAACTCCATATGTACCAGTTAGTTCTACATCAAAGAAGAGTTCAACTATGGAGGTGACACCTAGAGTTGAAGAAGAGGTTGTTTCTTCTGATGTCCCACAAAATGAAGAAACAATTGATGATGTAGATAATGATGATTTTATAGCAACAAGGAGGCCAAGAAGAGAGATAAAGAAACCCGGATGGCTTACTAAAGATATGGTGGTAGCCTATGCACTTCCAGTTATTGATGATGACGTCCCCAACACTTTCGGTGAAGCATTACGCAGCAGTGAAAGTGATCAGTGGAAGTTAGCCATGGAGGAAGAGATGAAATCTCTCCATCAAAACCAAACTTGGGAACTTGTAAAGTTACCAAAAGGGAAAAGGGCTATTGGCAATAAATGGGTCTACACCAAAAAGCAAGGATCTCCGAATCAATCAACTCCTCGATACAAGGCAAGGCTCGTGGCAAAAGGTTTTGCTCAAAAGGAAGGTATTGACTACAATGAAGTTTTCTCTCCAGTTGTAAAACATACTTCCATTCGTATCCTACTTGCCTTAGTTGCAGAATATGAGTTAGAGTTGGCTCAATTGGATGTTAAGACGGCGTTCTTACATGGAGATTTGGAGGAGGAAATCTATATGATTCAGCCTTGTGGTTTCAAAGTTGCTGGAAAAGAGAATCATGTGTGTAGGTTGATTAAATCTTTGTACGGATTGAAGCAATCGCCAAGGCAGTGGTACAAAAGATTTGATCAATTTATACAAGGGCAGAAATTCACCAGAAGTGAACACGATCATTGTGTTTACTTTAGAAGACTACCAGATGGAGCTTTCATCTATTTGTTACTCTATGTCGATGATATGCTTATAGCTTCGAAGAATAGAGATGAGATCGAAAGATTAAAGAAGCAACTGGCTTCTGAGTTTGAGATGAAAGACTTGGGTGATGCACAGAGAATACTTGGAATGGAGATTCGTAGAGACAAGAAGAATGGGAGCATATGGTTGACTCAAAGGTCTTATTTGAAGAAAGTGCTAGAAAGATTCGGTATGGATGACAAAACTAAACCGGTATGTACACCTCTAGCTCCTCATTTCAAATTAAGCTCTTCTTCATGTCCTAGATCTCAAGAGGAGCGCGAAAACATGGCTCGTGTTCCATATGCTAGTGCTGTGGGTAGTCTTATGTATGCTATGGTATGCACAAGGCCCGATATATCTCAAGCAGTGAGCATGGTTAGTAGATACATGCACAATCCGGGTAAAAATCAATGGCTTGCGGTAAAGTGGATTCTCCGATATCTGTATGGGACAGTTGATGTTGGGTTATTGTTCAAGAAAGATTGTGGTCAACAATGTGTTGGGTATTGTGATTCTGATTTCGCTGGAGACCTTGACAAGCGAAGATCAACAACGGGCTACGTATTCACATTGGGTGGAGGTCCGGTTAGCTGGAGGTCGATTCTACAATCGACAATTGCTCTGTCCACTACGGAAGCAGAGTATATGGCAGCAACTGAAGCTGTAAAAGAAGCTATCTGGTTGAAAGGCTTGTTAGGTGATTTGGGAGTAATCCAGGAGAACATTGCGGTCTTCTGTGATAATCAAAGTGCGATATTCCTTGCGAAGAATCAAACATATCACGCTCGGACGAAGCACATAGATGTGAAATATCATTATGTGAGAGAGATTATCGAGAGCGGTGTTGTGTTGTTGAGAAAGATCGATACCAAAGATAATCCATCAGATATGTTGACGAAGGTAGTTTCTGGAGTTAAGTTTCAACATTGCTTGAAATTAATTCAAATCCTTCGATTGTGTTAAGTTATGTCCTTCGGGAATTTTGAACTACGGTTGGCTTGATCCCAAATTTTGGGTACGTAGGCAGTCACAGAGATGCAGCCACTTTGGGGATGATGATTGGTTGGTAGTCGGCTCAGATTTGGACAAATCTTCGCCGATGTGGAGAATTGTTGAAAAGTCAAAGAGTTTTGGTTGAAAAAAGAAAAAAGAGCCGCATGCATTGCTTTTGTTTTTTCAAAGTCGGCACCAAATTGCAAGCTATAAAATATTTGGCTTTTGACAAACCTTCACCAAATGAAGAAAAATGAGAAAGGTTAGCAAAATTTGTTAAATTGACAGATAGGAGAATTGACAAATTGCAAAGCCATGGTGCAATAGTGCAACGTTTTTTGCTATAAATAGAGATGCATTCTTCATTTGAAGATCATCCCAAAATTGTTAAGCTTATAAGTTTCTAAGCTTTTTGAGAGAAGTGAGAGAAGTGTGTCTGGGGAATTTATCTTTCCTGCAGAGTATGAGAGTACTGGGTATATTTGGGTTCTGGGAAAGTGAGATTTCTTTACTCAAATTTGTACTCAAATAATTGTTAATAATACAATTATTTTTCTCTTGCTCCCGTAGACGTAGGCATATTGCCGAACCACGTAAATTTTGTATCCTTTATTTTTCAGTAATTATTTGGTGCGCTTGATTCCGCATTCCGCGCACAACATTAACAATATTGTAAGAAATCTGACAACATTGAAAACAATTGAAAAATCAGATTACAATGTTTTAAGAGCTTTTTACAATTTATAAAATCCTGAAAGTGCTAGAGAAAGACTATGTATGATTAATATTATTAATTAATCTTACAGATGAAAATGAAGTCATTTTCTTTTCTTAATTAATTTATCCATTTTCCATCTATGCATATATATATATACACACACTCAAATTGAAATTCATGCATGCAGGAGTTCAAGGTGTATTGGCCGTTGACCGGAGCAAAATTTATCGTATTGAAGACGATCCGGAACACGACAAATTACCAGAATTTGACGAGATTTCACCAGTTCAAGGGCTGAGAGCAATGTGACTGTTGATTAAATTTATTTTGCATAAAACCCCGACTGAGTTTTACTAGGAAAAAAGAGAGAGAAAACTACTAGCTATGAGTACAGGTTAATCTAATGATGATGAAATAAATATCGAAGTCAGAAGTCTTGCCTAAATCCTTTAAGAACAATGAAAAAGGCATTATTTACGTTAATAGCTTAGTATCATATGAAATTTCTTGATTGCATATATAATATATAAATTTTAAATTTCTCCATTGTTAATTCTTTTTTTAAGTGGGAAGCAAATGGATCAGTCTGATGAATAATTATTAATTAATCTTCCATCTGTTTTATATGCCAGTTTCATGTGATGGTTGAGTTTGTTTGGTTGACTAGGATCCCCTTCCTTAAGAGCCAATGATTGCTCAAATATATAGTTGATTTACTTGGTGACGAAGCAGTCTTTTTAAATTGAAACTCTTTAAGACTTGCTCCATATAATGACACAGACCAAGTCAAGCTTACCACATAATATCTCACATATTTCCATGAGATCCACACGTAATAAACTACTGAGCCCTCATACTAGACAAAATCCTTGTAGAATGGGGAAAATAATGAATACAGGGAAGACTAGCTAAATTTTTGATAAAGGATATATGTCAAAATCCTAACAAAAATAAATACTACTAGCAGTGTGGTATCAATCTTCTAAATACTGTTGATGCCTGAAAAAAGTTAAGGGATCTATTACACATTTTCTTGCAAACTACAAGTTATAGGAAAATGTGCGGAAATGGACAAATAAATAAAATTTGCTTACAAGAATTGTATAGGAATTATGTAATTAATAAAGAGAGCAGACCTGGAACGGGATGAGTAAAGGAGGGTGGCCACAGAATGGACAAGCTAAAGTCAAAGAAAATATCAGACAAAATTTGGTGGATTGAATAAGCCATAGTTTCTCTTTATTAATGTTAAGCTACGAAAACAATTTTACTTATAAAGTCACCCATGCTCAATTAATGTTTGCCCCCAGAAATTTATCATGACGACAAAATATTCTTCTATCTCCTAGTTAAAATAAATGTGTCTGAGGTTGTTGCAGAATTGTTTAATAATATACTTTAATGAAGGCATTTGCAGGAACTCATGAATCCTTTGAATCAAGCAGGCCATCTTATATTTGAATATCAGTCGTTGGACAGCTAGAAGTATTAAAGGCCAGGATTGGATGGTAATCAAGCTAAATGAGTGAGATATTACAGCTAGTTAAAGACAAGATTGAGCAACTTAAGATAAGAAGACAAACTGCATTGTCAGGTTGTTATAACAACCTTTGTAATGTCTTGTGATGTATCGATACCCATTGATTCTAGGTCTTGATGTAACTCAAATATCAGAACCTAATACAATTTAGAGCATTATAATCCAATGAATTTTATAGCTGAAAAAAAATCAGTTTTTTATTTTCATTGCTTGGAGTTGTGTGAAAACTACTAACCTCTTTTTTTTTTATCTCTCCTATGACAACATTTATTTATCGATTCATTTATCTCATATTAATTAATAAAAGATAATCACTTAACTTTACAATTAGGATAGTTCATTGACCTAATAAGTTTGTTTTTTTTTTAAATTAAATACCTTATCACTCTATAGGCACAATCACCAACATCATTTTTTTTCATTTAAAGATTTGAGGTTAAAAAGGTAACATTTTGATTTTATTTTTTTTTACAATAAGGTATCACTTTTAAGCTTTCAATTAGTGAAAAAATACAAAAGGTGGGCTGGAATGTTATTCACCCAAAATATAATTTCAGAGTGGTCCAAAGCTAGTCTAGCTAAGTTGTGACGTGTGAGCTATTACACTACTGGCTCTTGGAGTATAGTGAATTGAGATTTGTTGCTGCCTTCTAATACAAGATTGCATATCAGATATAACGTAAAAGAATTCCATTCGTGTACTTTTCTTGTTCAAAACAGGTCTGCAATCTCCTGTGAATCAGCTTCTATGATCGAGGGCCAACATCCCACCCTTTCTGCAGTTTTAACCCCAAGTCTTGCAGCTTCTGCAACCGCATATATATACTACCTCCATCCGAAACTCGGAAGGTTGCATAGCCGCTGGTATCACTTTGCCTCTAGAATCTCTAATCACAGCATCCAAATTAGCTCTAATCTGCTCAACCGCAACTGATGCATCCACATTTATCTTAAAACAACCTGCTGGCGGGGGGTCGTCCTTTGGTATTTACAGTAGACTTTTCCTTCAACGATGTCTGTAATTGTGGCAGCTGGATCTTTTTGTAAGAATGCACTACAGCATCTGCTTTAGCAGCTAATAATCGGGAATCTTCCTTCTTTTTTTCATAGATAAGAAGGTTCCTTGCGTGCCAAATAGCCCAATAAATGGCAACCATCAGCTCCATATCTGACTTGCTTCTTGCATGCCAAATAGCATAATGCTACCCTCCAGAAGCCTGACATTTTCTTCAAAAGAGGTTAATCTCCAAAATTTTCAGAAACTTTGCAACTAATAAGTGCATGTAAAATGGACTCCTTTGTTCTTCTACATCTCTGACACCGTGGGCTTGGAACGACTTTCTTCTTCCAAAGGTTTTGAGCAGTAGGTAACAGATTCCTTGCTGCTCTTCACATGAACATCTTCATCTTTTCTGGAAGTTCCAAAGACCAGTTTGCTTTCCATGGAGATTATTGTTTGTTTGAGATGCTGGCTTGGTCAGGAAATGTAAGCTTTGAAGCCACTTTGTACCCACTTTTCATTGAATAATTTCCTTTCTTGTCAAAATGCCGTAGAGTCTGATCAGCGCATGGTTGTCTTGGGAGGGGAATCTTCAATTTGAGTTGTCATTATTATTTGTCTCGTTGTGAGACAAAAAAAAAAATTAGATTATTTGGATATATACTTATATAGGAAACAAGATCTGGGATTAGAATCTAATCACGTGGGCAAAAAGGAGATTTGATTGTCATTCGGTTAAGTTAAAATTAAAAAAAAACACTTTGAAAAAGAATCTATGTTGCTTCCCTTAAATGTGTTATCAAAGAGTAACAGAGAGTCTTAGTATTTGAGTCCAAAATTAAGTTACTTATTTCAAATTTTGAGAATCTTTACATTATTGAAATATAAAGAATAATTTTAATTTTTTTAGGGTTATTTATCGTCAGTCCCCACATGTTTCGACAATTAGTGCCGCGCACCCACAAATTTCGACCATGTGCACCGTACCCCCATTTCCGTCAAAAAATCAGTTAATTCCAACTATTTAGGCTGTTATTAACTTAAAAGACCATACTACCCCTAGTTTGAATTGCATTGAATCTGAAGTACAAAAATGCCTCTCATAACTTATAAAATTTACATTATGAATAAAAATTAATTATTATAATATCAATTTTTTATTTTCAATATTATATTGAAACGATTTTTTCTTGTTTCATTATCATAACAAAATTGTAAAACCAATAATCTCCGATATGAGAGAAAAAGCATGATTCCAAGGGTAAGAAACAAATTAAACACAAAATTATTAGTGGATTACAAAATAATTCCAATAATCCCACAAAAACAAACAAAACCCAATAATAAAGAAACCTAAGATAATTATACCAAAATTTCACCGTAAAATTCAATTACAAAAGAAACCCAAACCAAGAAAATTTAACAAAAGGCACCAAAAATAAAAAACCCTAAAACTAATTTAACAAAAATTAATTATAGAGGCAGCGAGAACGGCGGCAACTTCAGGCAGTGGCGTCGGCAGTTTCGTGCAGCAGTGGAGGCAGCGGTTTCGAGTGGTGGCAGATCACGCAGCATGCGTCATTTTGTTGTTGTCGATTCAAGACGGCGGCAGATCACACCGGCAGGCAGCTGCAGTGAAAGGCAAGAAGAAGAAGGAGAAGAAGAAGAAAAAAGAAATAAGAAGAAGACGAAGAAGAAGAAGGAAGAAAGAAAGAAGAAATAAGATTGAAAGAAAAAAGAAGAAGAAGAGAGGAAAAAAGGAAACGAGAGAGAGAGAGATAAAAGAGGGAAAAAAGAATGAATGATAAAAAAGTGTTTTTCTTTTATTTTTTATTTTAATGTTATATGAAATTATCATTTTACCCTTGTTTCTCGTTAAGTTAACGGTGGTTTGACGGAAATGGGGGTGCAGTGCACATAGTCGAAAGATGTGGGTGCGCGGTAAAAAAGGTCGAAACAACTGGGGGCTGACGATAAATTACCCATTTTTTTATTTGATTCTAGTTTTGAATTGAAATCCTATAATTTACATAATGACACATTCTCTAGTGAGAATGTCACTAAAATACCGGGCCAATATATTTTTTAATTTGTTAATACATTAAAACATGCTTTTTTTTCACAAAAAGAAAGAATTCATGTTTCATCCCTATTATATCTCATATTTACCACTTACATACCACACTATTTTTTTAATTATTATTTTATCCCTCCCACTATAAGAAAGTAGATTTAAGTTTACATTTTTTGTTCATTTATTATTCTACCACTCCTAATAAGCTTTTATGGCATTTTTAAGTACCTTAGCGCCAAAATTAAAGAGAATAAAACCTTTTTTTTTTCATTTTTGTCTTTAATTTTGGCAATAAACTTCCAAGAAATGTCATTAAAAACTATAAAGAGTGGTAGAATAGTAAATGAACAAAAATGTGAACTTAATCTATTTTCTTTTCAACAAGAGGGATGAAACAAGTAATTTAATTAAATATAAAATCCAGCAGGTTGAAATGGAAAAAAAAATCTTGTTTCCGTCTAGATGCACAAAAATTCGAAACTAGATGCGCAAAGCAAAGATTCGAAAGATACAGATCCAGAAAAATCTAGATCCACACATTAAGAAATGAGGATTCGGATGTAAAATCAAACATCCACATAGATCCAGATCCAGATCCAGATGCAATGCATTTGAAAAGATATTCGAATATGCATTTTTTTAATTAATTAATTTATCAAATTAAATTTAAATTTAAAAAAATATATAAGTTAAATAAAAAAAATCAAATGTATGTGGATTTGTGGTGGTATTTTCATTTGTGATAGTTTAAAATGGAATCTATGTGGATTTGTGATGACTTTATTTGTGGAATTGTGGTGGTGTTAGACATGGATTTATATATTTTTTTTGTTTGATTTATGTTGCGGTATTCTTATTTGTAGATTTATAGTGTATTTTTATTTGTAAATTTATGGTATTATTGTATGTTATTCTGAGTGTTAAATTATTAATTGTTGAATTATGATTGAATTTTATTTGATTTTTTAAGTAAATTTATTGAATTTTAAATTATATTTAAATTTATTATGTAGATTCAGATATCTAAAAAATCAACTGCAACCTTTACGATATTACCCGCATTTGAATATAATAGCCTAGAATTTGGAATACACACGTTTCTAATTTGTCCCCTTAAAAGAAGTCCAGATTTCCATGACTTAAATTAAAAACAACGTGATATATTACTTGACCAAAAAGGGGTACTGAATGGCCTCATTTCATGTTTTGGTTAACATATGTAGGTGTTTTTTTTCAACAGATTATATGCTTAGTCTTCAAACAAATTGTTAAAGTCTATGCATCTAGGTACAGTGCTGCATTTAATATAAAAGTTGCATTGAAACATCCCCTCCATTTACTTCAACATTCTTCGAAAGAAATAAAACGAGCTACTGTTGAACCTTCAACTTCATATTAATGTCAAAGAATTGCTTTTGACGTTCATATCATGGAACATTCTCACTTCTCAGGGATTAGAAAAAAGAAAAAAGAGTGATTATATATTTTACAATTGGAGCTGAAGTTCATTGAATTCTCTTATAATTTGGAATTTAAGAACTAAACTGACAATATTTTGTTTTAATGTAAACCGCTTTAACTTCAATTGACACCTGAAACTGATGCAAGGCAATTAATCATAAAATTAATGCTCAGTAAATAAATAAATAAAAACCACAAAGATACAATCTACTCATATTTGCAGGCTTAGATAGTAACTATATTATTATTCTTCACCTTATCTAGTACGAATTATTTCTCAAGCAATTTAAATCCTCCATATTACACCCAAAAACTAAAAAGCCCAGCTAGCAAAACTTGTCATTAACGTTGTCCAGAGTGCACGTTAAGGCTTCCATTATACAAGATTGATTTGAAAGATGGATGAATGCTTCTAAACTTAAAGGATGGGTTATTTGAGCTCTGTAAGTCCACTTGTTTATAATTTGTTTTATTATTAAAAGATTCTTTGAACAAAAAGTAAAAGGAAGAAGCCAAAAAGTCATAACAAACATTTATTTTCAAATTTGACTTACTATTTTCAATTTCACAATATAATTATAAGGGATAATTTTGTCCTGCCCCCAAATGTTTCAACATTTTTCGCCACGCATCCATATGTTTCGAAAATATTCACTCCACACCCAATTCCGTTATTTTGACCGTTTATTCTAACGGTCAAAGGGCAAATTTGGAAATTCATATCCTAAATATTATTTGATGATGATAAATTAAATTTATTTGATAATTTAATTGATGGAATTATTATTAATTACCTTTAAATAAAATTTTTTAATGTAAACATTAATTATTAAATTAATATTTTATCTCATTTTATTTTTCTCTAATTCAAGATAAGGGGTATTTCGGACATTTACTTAAATTTCAAATAGCTCCGTTAAACATAACGGTCAAATTCCATTTCCGTCAAAAAATCAGTTAATTCCAACTATTTAGGCTGTTATTAACTTAAAAGACCATACTACCCCTAGTTTGAATTGCATTGAATCTGAAGTACAAAAATGCCTCTCATAACTTATAAAATTTACATTATGAATAAAAATTAATTATTATAATATCAATTTTTTATTTTCAATATTATATTGAAACGATTTTTTCTTGTTTCATTATCATAACAAAATTGTAAAACCAATAATCTCCGATATGAGAGAAAAAGCATGATTCCAAGGGTAAGAAACAAATTAAACACAAAATTATTAGTGGATTACAAAATAATTCCAATAATCCCACCAAAACAAACAAAACCCAATAATAAAGAAACCTAAGATAATTATACCAAAATTTCACCGTAAAATTCAATTACAAAAGAAACCCAAACCAAGAAAATTTAACAAAAGGCACCAAAAATAAAAAACCCTAAAACTAATTTAACAAAAATTAATTATAGAGGCAGCGAGAACGGCGGCAACTTCAGGCAGTGGCGTCGGCAGTTTCGTGCAGCAGTGGAGGCAGCGGTTTCGAGTGGTGGCAGATCACGCAGCATGCGTCATTTTGTTGTTGTCGATTCAAGACGGCGGCAGATCACACCGGCAGGCAGCTGCAGTGAAAGGCAAGAAGAAGAAGGAGAAGAAGAAGAAAAAAGAAATAAGAAGAAGACGAAGAAGAAGAAGGAAGAAAGAAAGAAGAAATAAGATTGAAAGAAAAAAGAAGAAGAAGAGAGGAAAAAAGGAAACGAGAGAGAGAGAGATAAAAGAGGGAAAAAAGAATGAATGATAAAAAAGTGTTTTTCTTTTATTTTTTATTTTAATGTTATATGAAATTATCATTTTACCCTTGTTTCTCGTTAAGTTAACGGTGGTTTGACGGAAATGGGGGTGCAGTGCACATAGTCGAAAGATGTGGGTGCGCGGTAAAAAAGGTCGAAACAACTGGGGGCTGACGATAAATTACCCATTTTTTTATTTGATTCTAGTTTTGAATTGAAATCCTATAATTTACATAATGACACATTCTCTAGTGAGAATGTCACTAAAATACCGGGCCAATATATTTTTTAATTTGTTAATACATTAAAACATGCTTTTTTTTCACAAAAAGAAAGAATTCATGTTTCATCCCTATTATATCTCATATTTACCACTTACATACCACACTATTTTTTTAATTATTATTTTATCCCTCCCACTATAAGAAAGTAGATTTAAGTTTACATTTTTTGTTCATTTATTATTCTACCACTCCTAATAAGCTTTTATGGCATTTTTAAGTACCTTAGCGCCAAAATTAAAGAGAATAAAACCTTTTTTTTTTCATTTTTGTCTTTAATTTTGGCAATAAACTTCCAAGAAATGTCATTAAAAACTATAAAGAGTGGTAGAATAGTAAATGAACAAAAATGTGAACTTAATCTATTTTCTTTTCAACAAGAGGGATGAAACAAGTAATTTAATTAAATATAAAATCCAGCAGGTTGAAATGGAAAAAAAAATCTTGTTTCCGTCTAGATGCACAAAAATTCGAAACTAGATGCGCAAAGCAAAGATTCGAAAGATACAGATCCAGAAAAATCTAGATCCACACATTAAGAAATGAGGATTCGGATGTAAAATCAAACATCCACATAGATCCAGATCCAGATCCAGATGCAATGCATTTGAAAAGATATTCGAATATGCATTTTTTTAATTAATTAATTTATCAAATTAAATTTAAATTTAAAAAAATATATAAGTTAAATAAAAAAAATCAAATGTATGTGGATTTGTGGTGGTATTTTCATTTGTGATAGTTTAAAATGGAATCTATGTGGATTTGTGATGACTTTATTTGTGGAATTGTGGTGGTGTTAGACATGGATTTATATATTTTTTTTGTTTGATTTATGTTGCGGTATTCTTATTTGTAGATTTATAGTGTATTTTTATTTGTAAATTTATGGTATTATTGTATGTTATTCTGAGTGTTAAATTATTAATTGTTGAATTATGATTGAATTTTATTTGATTTTTTAAGTAAATTTATTGAATTTTAAATTATATTTAAATTTATTATGTAGATTCAGATATCTAAAAAATCAACTGCAACCTTTACGATATTACCCGCATTTGAATATAATAGCCTAGAATTTGGAATACACACGTTTCTAATTTGTCCCCTTAAAAGAAGTCCAGATTTCCATGACTTAAATTAAAAACAACGTGATATATTACTTGACCAAAAAGGGGTACTGAATGGCCTCATTTCATGTTTTGGTTAACATATGTAGGTGTTTTTTTTCAACAGATTATATGCTTAGTCTTCAAACAAATTGTTAAAGTCTATGCATCTAGGTACAGTGCTGCATTTAATATAAAAGTTGCATTGAAACATCCCCTCCATTTACTTCAACATTCTTCGAAAGAAATAAAACGAGCTACTGTTGAACCTTCAACTTCATATTAATGTCAAAGAATTGCTTTTGACGTTCATATCATGGAACATTCTCACTTCTCAGGGATTAGAAAAAAGAAAAAAGAGTGATTATATATTTTACAATTGGAGCTGAAGTTCATTGAATTCTCTTATAATTTGGAATTTAAGAACTAAACTGACAATATTTTGTTTTAATGTAAACCGCTTTAACTTCAATTGACACCTGAAACTGATGCAAGGCAATTAATCATAAAATTAATGCTCAGTAAATAAATAAATAAAAACCACAAAGATACAATCTACTCATATTTGCAGGCTTAGATAGTAACTATATTATTATTCTTCACCTTATCTAGTACGAATTATTTCTCAAGCAATTTAAATCCTCCATATTACACCCAAAAACTAAAAAGCCCAGCTAGCAAAACTTGTCATTAACGTTGTCCAGAGTGCACGTTAAGGCTTCCATTATACAAGATTGATTTGAAAGATGGATGAATGCTTCTAAACTTAAAGGATGGGTTATTTGAGCTCTGTAAGTCCACTTGTTTATAATTTGTTTTATTATTAAAAGATTCTTTGAACAAAAAGTAAAAGGAAGAAGCCAAAAAGTCATAACAAACATTTATTTTCAAATTTGACTTACTATTTTCAATTTCACAATATAATTATAAGGGATAATTTTGTCCTGCCCCCAAATGTTTCAACATTTTTCGCCACGCACCCATATGTTTCGAAAATATTCACTCCACACCCAATTCCGTTATTTTGACCGTTTATTCTAACGGTCAAAGGGCAAATTTGGAAATTCATATCCTAAATATTATTTGATGATGATAAATTAAATTTATTTGATAATTTAATTGATGGAATTATTATTAATTACCTTTAAATAAAATTTTTTAATGTAAACATTAATTATTAAATTAATATTTTATCTCATTTTATTTTTCTCTAATTCAAGATAAGGGGTATTTCGGACATTTACTTAAATTTCAAATAGCTCCGTTAAACATAACGGTCAAATAAACAGAATTGGGTGTGGAGTGAGTATTTTCGAAACATATGGGTGCGTGGTGAAAAATGTTGAAACATTTGGGGGCAGGACAAAATTAACCCTAATTATAATGGTACAATCTACTAATATTTACCTACAATCGAATCCACCACGATCATATGTAGGATCAATTTGGTAATGTAGTAACTTTTTAAAAATAATTATAATTATTATAATAATATTATTATATATATTATGATAATAATAATATTATATATATTATTTTATATATTATGATAATAATAATATATTATATCATTATATTATTAATATTATTATCATTATATATATAGAGTTACTCTCAATAGCAAACGCCCTTATTTTTTTTTAGTAATGTTACGGCTAGTCAGCCACAAATTTTTGTACAAATTTATCTTATACAAACTGATGTGACATTAATTCATTGGTTGAATGAAAATATAGAATAATGTAAATAAATCATGTGGACCAAGAGATATTTAATTCAATAATTTTATCATGCCACATCAATTTGTACAAAATAAGTTTGTATAAGAATTTGTAACTATATCATTACTTTTTTTAATGCAAACACGCTCTTAAGTTGTGGAATTTAATAAGTTTATTTTTTAATGAACTATAAAGTCGTGTGGTTTAATAATTTTAAAAACTAACTTTTTTAAACCGCGTGACTTAAAAATATGTCTGTATAAAAAAAAATGAAGGCTTCCATATTAGAGAATTATATGTATGCCTCAATCCAGTATCTCTTATGTTTTAAATTCTAAGAAAGATATTAATCTATATGGTTTATTAGCGTTAAGTCTGAAAAAGCTATTAAGTCTTATGGTTTAATAGTACAACTTAATATTTTCCCAGACTTTATTGATTCAAAATCTTAGATTTGTTAAATTCCATGAAATTTATTAAACTTGTAATACTAAACATGTATATATTTAATTATTGAAGGTGCAATTTTTTTTAATTAAGTTATAATATAATTCATCTTTAGTGAGGTTTAAATAAAGATGTTATTAAATACAAAAAATCATAGATTTCAATACATTTAAAATTGTAATTTTTTATCTGTTAGTGTATTGAAATCTATATTATTTATTTTTTGACTAATATTTATATTTTGTTAAAGTGAGAATGCCCGTATATATATATATATATATATATAAACAAGAAAATATTAAATTATTCAAAGGGATGAATTAAAAAAAAAAAACTTATGGCGTAGCTAGCAAAACTTGTCGTTAACTGTTATCCGGAGTACACGTTAAGGCTCAGATCATGAATGATTGATTTGAAATATGCGTGCTTCTTAAACTTAAATCAGGGAATTGAATGTGTACTTGCAGCTTTTTTTTTTTCTTTTGTTTAAAAAGGAAAATGTTACTGCTCTAGAAGGTATGTCATATTCATATGCAAAAGTAAAAGGAAGGAGCCAAAAATTCATACGAGATATAAATATGTTTTCAAATTGGACTTAAAACAAGTCGAAAACGCGTGGCAAGTGGGCTAGCACTTATCCTCAGAGAATCTCCACTACTCAATTATAAATAGCCACACCATCACTCACATCATTCAAAACTGCCCTTTTAAGCTTTCATGGTTTCCTTTAAGATTTAACCAAGCATACAATTTAATCCTTTCCCAAAACAAAAGCAAGTATATTATGGCTGAACCTCGGCGTTTTCAACTGTTTCTTCTGCTCTTGGTGATGATTATTGTTGCAGTACCTCATCAATGCTCCAGCGCCAGGCCAATATCAATACAGAATCATCGACTTGGTAAGCAAATGCATTGATTTATCTTTCTGCTTTTGGGTGTTCCAGAAAAGGATAATAATAATGTAATGATACTAGTTCCATGATTTTTTTTGTTTATATTGTTTAGGAAATTCGAAGATGCTTGCTACTCTTGGAGTTGTGTGCAAGTGTTGCGATGGCGAAAGTGGTAAATGCAGAAGCACATGGGATGGTTCTTGCTCAAAGCTTCAGTGTCTTCCATGGAAATTTCACTGATGATTTGTCATTGCAGCCACAAATTTCCACTTGATTAATACACATATGGTTTTATAAGTTAGGCTAATAAGATTGTATGCCATTTAGTAGGCATGCTAGATTAATTACACAATAACAGATGTTACTTATTATTATAAATATAGTCTTTCTTTCTTGCGAAAGTTCATCGTACTTTAAAAATGCAGATTTGAGTAATACAACGTTGTTATAATTAAGCTATTTTTTTCATGTATCAAAAGCTTGGCTTTAGATTTATTCGTGTATAATGCAGAAAATTTAATCCCGCACGTGACTCATGCAGGTATAAGATTTTTCCCGTTTGGCGGATCAATGGGTAACAATTAACATTTATCTGGGGGTGTTGAGAAAAGATAATTACAATTTTTCTGTAATTTGGACAGGAGAGAGATTTTTATGCTGGGGGTTCTGGAACATTACTCTTTATCCATTTCCTTATCACATATAAAAGTTGTTGCAAATTAGGAAGTGGCTACTTTACAGAAACTGTACGTAACAACCATGCATTTTTTATTCGTTGGATATAGGGACTGAAATTGGATGGTTGGGATTAAAGGCCAGAATAGAAACTAATCACGGGCAACCGTTTTTAACATTTAGAAGGGTTCATTAATTTCCATGCACACCCAAACATTTTGACAAATATCAATATGCACCCTTTAACTTTTTATGTAAAACCACATACCCGACCCATTAACTTTTCTACTATTGAATTAAAAAACTATCATGCCTCAATTGAATTAAATTGATCAGGTAAAATATCTCTTATAACTTGTCAATTTTTATAGTAAAATATATGAATATTTAATAAAATCAATTTTATTTTTTATTCAGTAATCAAATTTTTTGATTTAGTGAAATCAAATTTTTTGATTTACTGAAATCAAATTAATTTTCATTTAGTCATAAGATTTTTTTAACAAAAAAGTTCTAAAATCAAATTTAACTTGTTTAATATTTAAAAAAATGAACTTGTTTACTAACCAACTAGAGTTTATCTTTAGTCAACATATTTTTTTTTCTCTAAAATATCCTTTGATAGAATTACTTATTTAAACATGTTAGTATCAAGATTACTTCATATTTCAGCATCCATCTATTTAAACTAGTGTGAATTTTTTTTGTTTGATATTGAAAATATGATAGTTGATGAGAGAAATCTAATTCAAATTTATAGATAAAATAGTTTCTTGTAATTGCATACATGGTATATCAAAAATATTTTCCGTGGGTTAAAAAAATGTGTCACAAGATGAAACTCTCTCTTAATTTTTCAATTCCTGGAGTTTATGTAAAACAATAAACACTAGTAAATCGTTTGATTTGTGACTTTTTAAACGAATATTTGGGAATGCACAAGTTCCTCTCCCCTTCAAAAAGAATGATCCGTGCAAATACCAACCTAGAATATTGATTTTATAATTCAAACAAGATTTAATTGAAGATGATTAATTGAAATTTATCGTTTCATGATGTCAAACGTTTTTCAATTTGACAAAGTCAAGTCTCTTTATTAATTCAAATCAAGAACAATTAGAAAAATATTAATGTATAGAAATTATACGAAGGGTTATTTTTGAAATTCTCAAATGAATAGAAATTAAATTAATATTTTAAAATTTTAGTTATGGGTTTATTTAAAAAATGGATTTAGAAAGAAATTTGAGGGGTTTAAAGAACCCCACCCTTTCTTTAATTATTTGGTGAATTTGAAATACATTAATTGGTATAAGAATATGTTCTTCTAATTTTTTTTTGACAGTTAATAATATTGATGGCAAATATATACAAGCATCAATCAACTGTTATCGACCATTCAAGCTAACTAAAAAACTAATTGCATGAAGTTGGAGTAATGATTGTTTGAATTACCAAGAGTTTTTTTTAATGGAAACTATTACAATTCATATCATTAAAAAACTTAAAGATTACAAGTCGAATGAAAAATCTTCCATCCTTATAAAAGAATTTGAACAACTTAAAGTACGATGTTAAATTCTTGAGATACAATGAACTTGAAAAATCCTATTTTGACACACCACAAATAACGAATCCGATTTAACAATCAATGGAGATAAATCAATTTTACTAGCAAGCTATAAGCCAAAACACAAGGCAACTTTTTCACCAAAATCAATATCGTTCAAATAATTCCCCTTATGAACGGCTGAAGCTATCATATAAATAACAAAAAATAAAAACAAGTAGACAAGAAAAAAAATTCCCCAATAACAATTCTCCCTACAAAATTTTTCCTTGTAGAACCTACACAAAAACCACCGTTATTGGGCTATCGAAACCTCTACTCACCACTATTAAAGTTGAAAAAAAAATCTCTGATATGAGTGTATTCTTCTATTTTGAACAACAAAATGGTTTTTCGAGAGATTAATCGAAAAAAAAAAACCTTAAGGAGTTGAAGAAGAAATTAAAAAAGAAGTATAAAAAGAGGAATGAAAATAAAAAGATACTTTACCAAGATTAGATTAACAGTAATCGGTATATTTGAGCATGCAATAAAATTTACCCCTATATTCATATGACATAAAATATAATTTTATTC
Source organism: Citrus medica (assembly GCA_002013955.2). NCBI lineage: Eukaryota > Viridiplantae > Streptophyta > Magnoliopsida > Sapindales > Rutaceae > Citrus > Citrus medica. The sequence continues at coordinate 5,638 of MKYO02005339.1, read as the reverse complement.
ATTAATTAAACTACTAATTTGTCTAAATTTTAGTTTAAAAAAAATAAATTTCTATCTATTTACATAAATCTTAGTTTTTATAAAAATAATTTTATTTTTAATTTTTTACATTGACCTAATGTCTAATTAAGGGCATTAATGTCTTTGTGCTAGTTAGAAATGGCCAGTAATTGAACTTAACCGCGTAGGACAGCAATTTGACTATTTGGGGGTGGGGTTGATGGCTTACATCAAAGTTAGTGTGTGCTAATGATTAATAATAATAATAGGGTAAATATGAAATTAATCCTTACCCAAGCATTAGAAGTTCGTTGGTTTTCTTTTAACCGGATAATTACCGGTCAATTTGTCACGCGTCCCTACACGTGGCTGCATCTAATTTAGTCGTTCGTCATTTCAGTTTGTGTTACGTACAGTATCTGTAACGTAGCTAAGCTCCTGTAAATTAAGAGTCAAATTGTGATTTTGATCCATCAAGTTTTATTTGAAATTCAAATTAATACCTGATAACCAAATTATCCTCTTATTCAATGAAATTGACTATTTTCTCAGTCCTCGTGTTATAAAATCCACTAAAACTTCTTTGGAGCTACCTGTGGGGCAGGTCGATTCTCCTTTTCGAAGATGGTTCAACTTTTGTGATGGGAAAATCTGGTGGATGAAAAGTAAATTGACTTAACAATAATTTTGAAGTAAACAAGAAGGGGTAAGGATTTTAAAACATTGAGAAGAAAATGGCTATTTTCTTGCCAAGCAAGAGGAGAGTTTATGTATTTTTTTTTCCATTCCAAGACTCTACTCATTTTAATATTTGATTAAACGAATTTAATCTTGGAATTATTAATTAGTTTTAAATATTTCATTCAGTTTTATTTAATTTAGTTCTTGTTCATTTGTCTTGATTCCCTTTTAATTTTGAAAAAATTTTCCACGATATTTAAGTGAGAAGTGAGAACTAAAAGATATAGAGCAAGATTGCAAGAATAAGTAATATATATGGACCAAAATAAACTACAGCATTAAATAGGGAAAAAAAACCCTTTTTATTTTTAGGGTTTGATGCAATAGCCTATTTAATTTTATTTATTTAAATAATAACTCATTTCATTCACATTTTTTAAACAATAGCCCAACACACTCTTCTATTATTTTATTTTTAATTTATTGTGTACTTCGTTGAGGGCAAAATAGAATTTTAAATTAAGAGAATACAAACCATTTTAAAATAAAACTCTCAAACAGAATTATATGACAAATGACTTTCTGCGTGAATTTAAAATTTAATAGTAACTTAATGGAGAAACAAATAATAACACTAAATATTATATACATATATATATTTAGGATAAAAAAAGATAATCAATGTACAATTATTTTACCAAAAATAAACACAGACTTTCATTTATTTAAAAAAAAACACACATTAAAGATATAAAAACACGTATTTAATGTATTACATGACAAAATACATTGAATTAAAGTGAGTTTTTTTTTAATCTTTTTTCTTATCCCTTACTTTAATTTAGTCAATGATCCTTGATTGGATAATTGTTATTATTATTATATATTAAAAAAATTCAGTTGGCTTCATTAAAAAATTTAGTGAACACAAACATTATCTGTTATTTTTGTTTCATTAAGTTATTCTCATATTTTAGATTTATGAAAAAAGTAGATATTAATTAATCGTTCTTGAGATTTTCATTTTAAAATTATTTGTATTTTTTAATTGAAAATTCTCTTTTGCCCTTAATAAATAGTATAGTAAACTAATTATAAATTTATAAAAATGCATTTTGGTCTATTGTTTGAAAAATAGAGATGAAATGAACTATTATTTAAGCAATAAGGATGAAATAAGTCATTATATCAAACCCATGATAAACAAATGTCTCTTCTCACCGTCAATATTACGTTATTCAATAATTGTTGCAATTTTTGTTTAGACTTAGAGGTTATTTATTAAATGTCTGAAGTATGAAATTTTATTAATTTAAGACATTTTCTAAAATATGCTTGTTTGTTTTTTTGGAACTTATGTATGATTTTTAGACATTTACATATGAATAGAAAAAGTAAACTTTTGTGACTTTTATCGGAATGGAAAAAGGTCTGAATGACAATTAAATATTGTTTTTAAAAAAATATCTCTGTAAAATAACTTATTTCCTAAACTATAAAATCTAATCCTCTTTTTGTTTTAATTTACAAGGATATAAATACCAAATAACCAAGTTTAAGATGTTTTTTATTGTAAAAACAAATAAGATATCACTTATATTCAGATATTTAAAAAAGAAAAACAAACATGCCATTCAAATTTTTGTATTCAGACCTATTCAAACTTTAGAAAAATTTAAACCCATTTAAATTTCAGAAACATAAATGTATATAGTCTTAATTCCTTAACACTTGAAAAAGTCCGTGTTATTAGTCCAAAATATAGTCATCTTGAAAAGTACATCTAACAAACATATTTGTGTTACCAAAGGGCTTCAATTCAATCGGCAATAACAGAAACATGTTGAAAATCTACACAAGCACGTGCAACTCAAACTTTTTTCTCCCAACAACCTGAAAAATGTCAAAAGTTTTTCTTCTTTTATGGCAATCTGGTCAGTGGCTGTATATATACATTTACGGATAGACTTACAGGGTTTTTATTTTCGACTACTGGAATATAACTACACCTAAATCAGCTCACAGAGTTCCAATTCCTAAACTCAACAGAGGTCGAATTAACTTTAAAATAACTTGCTCCATAAAAAAACCTTTCACAATATCTACGCAGAGTTTTTCGACGGATTAATTATGAAAATCATTAATTTTAATCGAGTCAGTACATGGTTTTACTCACAAAGAGGAATGTTAAAATTGTTTAAAAATATAGAGATTCATTTTGTATAATATGATAGAGTGCTTATCTAGCTAAAGAAGATCTAAAATCCTAAATTTTATTAAAGTCTAAAAAAAGAAACTATTACGTTATATGGTATAATATTATTATAACATTACATTATTACTGTTTGAGGGAAAAATAGGAAAGGCAATAGAGCGCCACGTGTCAACTAATGGAATGATTTCAGCACAATCGGAGGTACCATGCACGATCCGAGGTGCTCGGCATAAATAGAGGTACCCCATATGATGAGGTACCCCATATAAATAGAGGTATCCCATATAAATAGAGGTATCCCATACAAATAGGGGTACCCCGCGTAATAGGGGGTACCCCATGTAACTCGAGGTACCCGGCAAAGCGAATGTAAGAGAATCTACCGAAAATATCCGCCATGAGAAACGTCTCCGCCTCCTAAAAGATATTGTTTGATTTTGTCAGAATTAGGAATCAAGAACGTCGTATCAAAAGGGGGCGGACAGCCGCCTGCTACCTCTGCCAAAAGTGAAGGACACTGTCCCAAGGACAGTGGTCCCCAACCGCCTACCCGACAGCTACTGCAGGGGTACCCTGGACCACTCTCCAGCGCGCGCCACGTTTCCAAAAGATGAGATACGCCGCGAACATGCAGATAACGGCCCAAAAATTATAAAGAGGTAAAAGGACGTTAGCCAAAAAGGGTATGCCACTTGACAGCTGAGGTACTCCATATATAAAGGCGCCTAGGTTTCATTCTCCAGGGGGTTCTCATTCACCATTAACACTCACACTCCAAAAAATAGGTTTTCTTCAACCTTAAAACCCTAATTTACAGAGGGCTAGCCAGCTCTCTTGATCAAAAAGCTTGAGTTTGCTAACTTGAGCGTCGGAGTGTGAACGCTGGGGTACCCCGGCTTCACCTCTAACTTCTATTTCGTTGTTTTGCAGGTGTGAAACTCATTGGGAAGGACACCTCTCTTGCTTCTGACCTTCCACCATTGCTACCACTCTCTCTCCCTTTCTCGCCTCCCCCGAAGTCCAGATATACCACAACGCACACAACAAACCAGTGAGGTACCCCATCTCCCAAAAATACAAATTTATTGTTCTAGATTGGTTTGGCTTTTCCTACCCCAAAATCAGTTGAAAACAATTACACTATATGGTCTATAATAACTTTTCTTTAACTTTATCAAATTAAGTTCAAGATCTGGATTGGATAGTTTCTATAATATAATATATCTAAAAGGTTAAGTAAAGATATAAGCATTCTTAATCATAAGCGCATGTTTTTTTTTTAATATACATATTCTAGATTTTACAATATTGTAAAATTCAGAATTCATATTTTAAGAAATGCGAACACTTACACTAGAGAAAGACTCGTAAAAATATGGTCTATTAATACCCACTTGTTGAGTTTGAACACAACAGAAGTCAAAAAAGAAACTCCACGAATGAAGCAAAGATCCAAGAACTCACTCACAAGATCAGAAAACCTGATCTTGAACACCAACACCAGACACAACAATTCAAAGGGAAAAACTAGCACTCTTTTATTACTCAAATGATTATAAATCTGTCAAGCTTCGTAGAAGAAATTACAAGCTTTACAAAGACACCAGAATCACTCAAATTGGATGAAAAATGAAAGAGAAATGTGAACCATATCAGATGCCACAAGTCAGCTCTGTTTTATAAAGCATTTTCTGAGAATTCCCAGAGACTGCTAACAAACATAACGAACTTTAAACACGTCAGCATCGAGTTTGCACATTGGTCCTCAAACTTAAGTCAATCTGCACGAAAGCCACAGAAGTCTTAACTCTTTGCATTTAACCCCCTAAAACAGAAACCGATTCTTCACAATCTCCACCTTGCAGACTTGATTCAGTTTGATTCTTAACCATAAAAGTTGCTTCAAAAAACCCCTTTAAGCACACAGCCTTTAAGCACACAGCTTAT
>MKYO02005317.1:11772-29216 GCA_002013955.2 Citrus medica | reverse complement strand
GTTCGGTGCAAATAGCTACGAGGTTGAGGTTGAGTATTTACTCTTAATGAAGTTCAAGTCTTACAGTAGCTAAAGATATGATTTGAAACTTCACCTAAGTGAACATACGAAATGGTGCCGTTTCTAATAAGATCATGGTTTAAACTTGTAAATGTTCATGAATCCAAAATAGAGCACAAGGCCGGAATAGTGCTAAATATTGGAACACAACTTTGAAATCTGGGATAACTTATATGTGATGTATCTCCGGTATTTACTTAAGAGACAAAGTTTAATGCTTAGCACACTATTGTCTTGTAAATGCTTTGAAATACACTCACTAATTAAAGGTTAAAATCGAAAGATACCTTTTTGTATGTATAAGTTTATCATTAATAAATCTGAAAAATATTACAATCTAGTGGGGGATTGTAAGAGAGATTGTAACATTTTTCAATCTTTGATTTAATAATCTAGAAGAAAACGGTTTGCGTTTATGGAGAAAACGGCTAACCGTTTCATTCCAGAGAGTATGTTTTCTGTTCTAGAGAAAACGGCTAACCGTTTGGAGAAAATGGCTCACCATTTGGATAAAACAACTAATCGTTTGGAGAAAACAACTAACTGTTTATTTCCAGAGAGCATGTTTTCTATTCTAGAGAAAACGGCCTAACCGTTTATTTACAGAGAGCAACTTATTTGGCATTCTGAAATAAAACGGCTCACCATTATTAAGAAAACGGCTAACCGTTTATTTCCAGAGAGCGTGTTTTTGCGTCAACTGGAAAAATGGTCAACAAGCTTGGAAATTTCAATTGTCATTCGATGCAAATTCAAACCAAAAGAGTGTTTTTGAAGAAGTACCATTTCTAATGGTTGTATTCTTTCAAATAAACATCTTCTTTATTGAAAGAGAGACATACAATTAGATAATAATCATATTTTGCAGATTTCATATATGTTCTAGAAATACAATCTTATTTGCTAGAGATTGTATTCAAGATTTGATATATCTTGGGGGTACTTTGCCATTAAAACTCTATAGCAAACCAAGATTGGTGAGGGCAAATAAAACCTTAAAGGAAAGTGTGCAAACACGTCTCAAATCCTAAGAAATTTTTTTTTGTTCTTTGCCTCCATATTCGAAAATTCACCAACAGTTAATAATAATATCTAACTTATTTTGATTACATTTGGTCGATACTAAAAATTTGAACAGGAAGAGTTCTTGTATTACTATTGTTTACTGAACTTGAAACGTTTGATGACCAATCAACTTGTTTCCGTCCATTCAGAACAATAAGATTGCCATCCTCCAAAGTTGTAAAAATCCCGGATGAATCATCGAGAGGCTTGCTTCTGTTAGCTACCCATTCAACAGTTTTATTTGTAGATCCTCCTCTATTGTACCAAATTCCAATGTACCGATTGGTAGAACTACCATCAAGGGCTGAAAATACCAAGCTTTGAAGTTATTGCCATTAGAGATAATCGCTTTAGGTTATGACGATGCAGAGACGTTAAAGCTTGATTGATAAAAAAAACTAGGTTTTTCAATAATGAAAGTTTTATTAGAAAAGTTTGAATTAAAAAAACTAAGATTTTATCTTATAATAACCCTAAATATCACGAACTTACTAAAATAGACAAATTTGAATATATTATTTTATAATAAAATTCTTCCAATCCAAATAAGAAATTCAGAACAAACGGCGCCCAAATCCAATATCTAAAAAAATAAAAAAATGTTAAAACAAACTAAAAAATAAAAAATATCTTAAAACTGAAAATGACTAGGAAAGAAACAAAATTTTTGCTCAACCACAAGGCAAAACGGCACAAGCAGTTCTGGTTTTAGTTCGTCTTAACAGTGTTGAAATCTGTACAAAAACAAAATGATAATAACACAACAAGAGCTATGAAAACTCTCTCTCATTTCTTCCTAGTTCCATTTATAACTTGTTGATTGCTTCCAAGTATGAATTAATATGCATATATGTGTGTGTGTGCCTGCCTGTGTGCATTTCGTGTGTTATTTCCCATGAATACATTAAAAATTACTTAAGTTTTGTTTCAACAACATTTTGATGTGCAATGAACATGACAATAAGGATACGCATGTATTCTGATGTGCAATTTATGATTCGTATACTGCCCTACAATTCTTTTATTTTGTCTTAAAAAAAAAAATCGAGTATTCTTATTTGAGCTATGAAATTCTCATTTATTGTTTGGGAAAGTATGGAAGTGGAATAATAATCTAGTGATAGTCTTTAGGGGTTTGGCCAAATCTCGAGGGAGACAAAAGGAAAAAAAAATTAATTTGAATTTTGGCCACCCTAATTTATGAAAAAAAAATAAAAAAATGAAAAAAAAAGCTGCTGATAAAATGATAAGTGTAATTTTATTTTAATGTAACTACAAAATTTCTTAAGAATAATGATAAATGTATTGATAAAATGATAGTCTTTAGGGGTTTGGCCAAATCTCGAGGGAGACAAAAGGAATAAAAAATTAATTTGAATTTTGCCCCACCCTAATTTATGAAAAAAAAGTTTAAAATGAAAAAAAAGCTGCTGATAAAATGATAAGTGTAATTTTATTTTAATGTAACTACAAAATTTCTTAAATATAATGATAAATGTATTGAAAAATAGCACAAAATTCAGTACGAAAGACAAACTTTTATTTTGTAATGAACTTCTTTTTGGTCGAGCAGTATGCTATTTTTATACTATCATTATAAAAAACTCTTCGATTTCTATATGTTTTCTTTGAAAAAAGAACTCAAGTACTCAACCTTGAACCCACTCGTGTTCTCATATTTATTGCGGTTGCTGTCTTCATGAATGGATGGGGACAACTGGAGTGGAAAAGATGCCAGCCATTTGCAACTTTAAGCATAAATGCGGAATGTGTACTAAGAATTAGTTTACCCTAAAAGAATGGTAATAAATATTTGAAGAAAGAAATTGGACCGCTTGTAATCATTACATGATTCTACGTTATAGTTCTGCGTTATAGTGATTGAATTGTTATAAGCAGGGGTGACTTGGAAGCTCGAGAGAGCACATGAATGCATATGTCGTACAAACAAGTGTCGTAATAACTTTCAGCGGTCGTGTAACCTAACTTTTGACAAAAATTAATATGGTACCAGGACAAGAGTACGGGATGGACAAATGAAGCTGGAAATTTGGTACTAGACACGATTCACAGCATTCAATCTAACTGCAAATCAAATTCAAAGAAACTGATGAGTTTACTTCATCAAATTTGTAGCCAAAGAGAGAGAGGAGTTCGGTGGACTTACATAGCCTAGCACGAAGTCAAAGAATAATACTCATTCTGACAACAGCTCGTGTTTTATCTTCGGTTAATAATCTCTAATTAATAAAACAATACTCCAAAGCTAAAGACATCTGATTTCTCTGAGAATCACCCTGCCATTGCATATTTAGAAGACATGTATCCACACTGCATTCATTGTCCGCACACCTCACAATCATAGACCATACTTCTGAAACAAGGAATTTAAGCATACAGAGGAAGCACAACTACTTACCATATGCCAACAACTTCCTCGATATTCCTTGGACCCTGTTTAATATTGAGATTGGATAATAGTATCTTAAAAATTATAACACTAAAATGTTTAGTAAGTACACTTGTTGCAATTGCTTGAAAGCTAAAATGATTTGATCTCACATTGACATGATGAAAAATCTATAATATGTTTATTATTTTTGTCAAAAATGTTATTTAAAAATCACATTTACGATGTGTTATCAATTTTTATTTCATAGTTATAATTTTTTTTTATAACAACTATTACTTAAAAACTACAATACATTAGTATCAAACAAGGTCTTGATCTTGATTGCCTCCAAAAATCATTGCCATGTCAAAGTCTGAAATTTAAATTTGGATTTAGTTCTTCATCCAACAAGATGTTACTTGCCTTCAAATTTCTATGAACAATGCACAGTTTAGAATCCCTGTGAAGGTAAAGTAGACCTCGACTTATTCCTTCAATGATTTTGATGCGTTTTCTGCAGTCTAAATATTCTTGTTTGAATGTATCTAAATGAATTGTAGTTGCTAAGATGAGGGGGGAAAAATTGTTCACAGAACATTAATTACAGTGAATGAAGCAGCGAATTATCAGATAGTTTTATAGTTTATTTAAATTCATTAATTAGATGCTTGAATAATCTTATGAAATCTAAATTAATTACCAAAGATCGAGCTTTAGCATGAACTAACCAAATGGAAGAGCATTCAAACTTTTACTTGGCTTTAGTATGGAAATAACCATGAACTCATTCATAAATTGCTTTGGATAGATTTTCACCGCTATTTCTTGCCCATATTGCAACTTTTGCGGTAACCTAAACTCAAAACCAATAAGCACATCTTTTCCTAAATCAAGTTGCTGCACCTTGGATTTTTCCTTTATTGCTAATTAAATGTTACATAGAAAAATGATAAATAAATCCGGTTGGATTTATAGTTTTTTTTTTGTCGTCATCTTATCTAATTCTTTTTAATCCAAATATCATTACTCTATTGATGTACTTATATTGTACATGTGTTGCGAAAATTTACAGAAGCCGAGAGGAGAGCGGCAGCAGCTGCAAGAGATTCAGAGAGAAGCCGAGATTTGTTCTTGAAGATTTAATTCCATAAATTTGTGTTATTTATAGTTTATCAGTCCGTGATTGAGTGTTTATTATTTTGCTTAATTAATGTCTTTAAATATTTGGCCAATATTTGTATGATTTGAGGATACATAATGAGACCAAGAGGAAATTTATGTGTTTTTGCTGTGTGTAATGGATGCCATAAATTGAATGAAAGATAGAGATTTGCCAATGATTCATGCATTTTATCTAAGAATTTTGAAAGAACTTAATGAGTCTTTGCATATTTAAATTCACATAGAGATATAGTGGATAAAGATATGAAGGTATTTTTGATATTACTCGAGAGAGAATATTGAATAAATTATGAAAATTCACTATCAACATGAATACTATTTTTTAATAGCATAGAGGGAGTATTCAATTGGATTTGTTATGATGAAATCGAACGTCCTTATGTCTAAATTTCTTAGTGATTTATGTTACTACTTGCATCTTTATTTAATATTTAGTTACTTCATTTTATTTTAGTTTTTAATCTAAATTCACTCATTCGATTTTCAAAATATTAGGATTAGAATAATTTTTGTATCTAATACGATATAAAATCTTTGTGGGATGATACTATGCTCTCCAAGTGAAAAATGCTCATTATAATGGCATGGTAATGTATATACATAGTTCCATTTCTTTCATCACTAACTCTTGCTTTATTATCTTCAATGATGTGGAACAAGTGTAGCAATCATTAACAATATATCGGGTGTGAAAATTGTTTTCACCAAATTTTGGTTAGGATCCGATTTGAACCAATTGAGTAGTTCTCATTGGATCCCCTTCAAATCTAATTCAAATAAATAAATTTATATTTGAGAGGAGCTTGTGCTAATTTTAGGTTTAGGTGTGTTACGACAGGTGGTTTAGTTGAGGTACAGTAGATGGTGAACTAAAGTAATATGCATAATAAGCTAAGGTTGTTAGATGGGAAATAATAAAAAGAGCCCAACAAAGTCCCGTAGGAGCTAATTTAGGAAGTTGATATTGGGGGCTAATGTGTACTTAGGAGTAACAGGTATACTTAGGGGATAGCTTAGGTGGTCTAACTAAATACTTAGCGTAACTGGGTAGCTCAAGTAAAATCATACATAAAAAACAATCTTGACTAAAATATTTACATGGTTGACCTTAGCCTTACATCCATAGGAGCAAGTAATCACTAATCCTCTAAATAAACGAGAGATTACTTGAAATTTTACATTATCCAATATAAATAACACAAACTAAATAACTATATAGAGATGTTTGATATTGATGAAGATGGAGATATTGAATAAAGATATGAAGGGTGATAATACGGTAGAGAAGATTGTGAACGTGGAGAATAGAAAATGGCTTCCACAAAATGGAGAAGTGGGTGATGACCTAAAAGATAGAGAGAGATTATGTGTGTGTGAGTGAGAGAGAGAGAGCTCCCTAATATGGGTTGAATAAAACATTTATACAGTGAGGCTAATGATAAGGAGAGTGCATAAAAATTAAGTTAAAAAAGAAAACTAGTCGTTGAGAATGCTCTCAACCGAAAACTCTCTCGACAAGAACAGCCCCCCTCCCCTTGAGGATGATAGATCGACTAAGAAAACCAAATTCAGAGCAGAAGGGGAGGATGGAGGTAGCCCATCTACGGTATCTTTTCGAGATAAGCTAATGGAACAACAAAGGGGGATGATTGATGCTGAAATCGGTAGAGAAGAATTCATGGGGAGGGAAAAGGATATTGAAATCGAAAAGGAGGATGTGGTCATTGAACGAGAAAGCTATTTGCTTTCGATTTCTTTTTCACAAAAAGTCCATGAGCAACTCATAAAACCATGGCAATCCACGGTGGTGGTGAAACTCCTTAGTCGCATGATTGGATGCAAAGCACTTTGCTCACGGCTGGAAACCTTGTGGCCTAATATTGGGGGATACTCTGTTATAGATTTGGACAATGGCTATTTTCACGTTAAGTTCAGGAAGGAAGGAGATGTTGAATTTGTTCTTACACAAGGGCCATGGCTTGTTGCGGGGCATTACCTGACTATTCAGCTATGGTCGCCTCATTTCGACAGCTCGAATGAAAAGATTGATAAGATCACGGCCTGGATAAGGCTTCCAAGTATGCCTCTACACTATTACCATAAAAAAATCATTAGAATGTTGGGACATGTCATTGGAAAGGTTATCAAAATTGATTATAATACGGAATTGGCGACGAGAGGGAAGTTTGCCCGTATTGCAGTTGAAGTATCCCTGGGAAGTCCTTTAATCTCTCAATTTTTACTGGATGGAAGAATCCAAATGATTGAATATGAAGCACTTCCAACAATATGCTTTGGATGTGGAAAGTATGGACATATATCTTCTTCATGCCCGGATAATTTGATTTTGGAAACTAGGGGGGAAAAGACAAATGATATGGCTCCAGGTGAAATTACCAACGCAAATTCAGAGGTCTCGCCGGCGGTAGTTAATCCGGACAATCCAAAATTTGGCCCTTGGATGATCGTGGCTAGGAGAGGAAATTATAGAGGAAATAAGGGAAGAATATATGCAAAGGAGCCTAATCAAAACAGCTTTGAGAAACAGAGGATAGGTTCCAGATTCGGTGTCTTACATCAGGAAAGTGGATTAGCCAATGATGTTGGGGTGAGTTCAAATGCGGCTACCACCATGGACAACCACAAGAAGACCGTTGATCTGACCAAAGACAAGGATAGGATGATATCACGTGACTCTAAAGGACCCACACAAACGAAGCTGTCTAGGAGCAAGGGAAAACTCGTGACAAGAAATAAGAAGGCTGACACACCTGTACACACTGCACCCACACCTTTACGTGAAATACACACTAGAACCCCCCACAAGTGATCCTAGCTCATCAAATCAACACCCCTTCGAGGCCATGGAAAAAAAATAGCTCAAGGAATAAATCTAAGTTATCTAGAACCCATCATCTTGAACCAACTTTAATCCCAACGTCTCTGGATCCTAAATATCATTCAGCTTATATATTCAAAAATAATTTTGAAAATGAGACCCCTCAGGCCCCCCTGTCGATCCCTCCCAAACCAAACCCAAATGAGAAGCCTCCTGATATAGGAGATAGAGACATGGAAAAGGTGGGGGAGGACTCATCAGACAGTAAGTATATGGAGGAATTAGAGGAGGATGATTCTGAAACCTCAGAAGAGTCTCAATTTTTTGTTGAGACGGATAACATGGATGTTAATTAGCAAGGTTTTGAGCCTTTGGAGTAAGTCGGTCCTTCTATTTTAATTTTTTTTTATAATGAATCAGTCTTTCTTGTTTTGGAACTGCCAGGGGGCAGCCTTGCAGTCCTTTAGATGAATTTTCAAGATGTTTTCTCCAAATTATAAACCTAAATTTGTGGCTCTTTGTGAACCTCGGATTAGTGGAGTGAAAGCGTATGACTTTATTCGTTACAGTAGGTATGAACATTCCCATCGAGTGGAGGCGACTGGCTTCTCTGGTGGAATTTGGCTTCTATGGAAAGCGAGATTAGATGTCACCATCCTCATTAACCATAAGCAATCTATTCACCTCCAAGTGTTGGATACAAGAGGGTTAATTACTTGGGTCACAGCGATTTATGCAAGCCTAGTTTCTTCTCTCCGAAACTCTCTTTGGAACGATCTAAATTATTTGGCTGAGACTATTCAGGGTCTATGGATGCTAGCAGGTGACTTTAATGCCATTCTTTCAATCTCAGAGTGCAAATGAAGCACTAATAATCGTAGCCAACCTTATAAAAATTTCAAGATTGGTTCTATAAACACGGCCTCTGCGACCTCCATTATACAGGACCAAAATTTACTTGGAAAAGGGGATCACTTTATAAATGCTTGGATAGAGCCATTTGTAATGATAGATGATTCAACACTTTTAACAAGGCGCGAGTCTTTCATTTACCAAGATTGGGGTCTGACCATTGGCTTATCCTCCTTAGTTTGAATAATGAGAGTACTGAAAACAGAGGGTTGAAACCTTTTTTATTCCTTGCTTCTTGGATTACTGATAAGTGGTTCTCGAGTTTTGTTTCTCAGGTGTGGAAGAAAGATGTGGATTATAATGTTTCGGTAATGGAGTTTACTGAAAAAATTGACCATTGGAACAAGATTGAGTTTTGAAATATTTTTAAGCGAAAAAAGAAAATTTTAACTTAAATGGAATCCAAAAAGCTTTGGAGAGTCACCACTCGGATAATCTGGAAAAGTTGGAGACTCAACTCAGCAAGGAGCTCAACGACATCCTTAATCAAGAAGAACTCTTGTGGCTTCAGAAATCTCGATGCGATTGGATTCAGTTTGGAAACAAAAATACTTCGTTTTTCCACCAGAAGACAATGACGAGGAGAAGACATAACCAAATTGTCTGGATGAAAGATGATAGGGGCCAGCGGATTTCGGATGATAATGAACTTAAGGCTCATGCTATTAATTTTTTCACCAAGTTATACACGGTTGATAATAATTCTATTGAGAGCTATTATACCCCTAATGATTTTCCTTGCATTGATACATGGAGGAACCATAGCATGGAAAAATCTGTGGATGACGAGGAAATTCGTGACACTATTTTTAGCATAAAACTGTTAAAACCACCGAGAAGTGATGGCCTGCACGTAATTTTTTACCAAGCTCAATGGGAGGTGGTGGGCAAGTCAGTTTGCAAGCAAATCAAAGCTATTTTCAATAAAGAGATAGTGCCTGAAGAGTTTTTGAAGATTTTAATCGTTCTTATTCCTGAAATTGACAATCCAACTAGTTTAAATTCTTTCCAGCCAATTAGTCTTTGCACAATTATGTACAAAACGATCACTAAGATTATCTCTAATAGATTAAAAACTTTTCTCCCTGATCTTGTAGGTTCGCATCAAACTAGCTTTGTTTTAGGGAAGCACATCACTGAAAACATTATTAGCGCCCAGGAGGTTATTCATAGTATGAGACGGAAGATGGGCAAACAAGGCTTCGTGGCTATCAAAGTAGACTTGGAAAAAGCTTATGNGTTCGCCGTTAGAAATAAACGGTTAACCATTTCGGTTGGTCAAAGTTACCGTTGGACCAGATTTCAAATAAACGGTTTGCCGTTTACGATTAACCTTTCGCCGTTAACTTCCAGAGACCTGCAAGATGAACATTGGTTATCCGTTTACACTAAACGGTTAAGGACTTGCGTGAAGTGGCTTCTCTGGATATTATTGGTTAACTGTTTGTAATAAACGGTACGCCGTTTGACTCCAGTAACCTGCAAAACAAATTTGGCCTTATCAGTTTTCGTTAATCAATGCCAGAGGAGGACAACCTTCAATTCTGGACGTTATCAGTTAACCGTTTAAAATAAACGGTTCACCGTTAGTTTCCAGTAGCCTTCCCATCTTTGGTGTTTTCCGTTAAACATAAACGGCTAGAGGTTTAGGAAATGTGTTGCTCTCTGCCTTTAATCAGTTAACCGTTTGAAATAAACGGTTCACCGTTTATATCCAGATTTGCAATTTTAAACGAGTTTTTGTAGAGAATCTCTTTTTAATTTGAAAGTCCATCTTTCATGAAGAAATAAAGCAATGAATAAAAGGGCTTTCGTTTATTAAGAAATATCTCCAATATTTTTGACAAAAACCATATAAAATTTGTTATCATCAAAATCAATATTATTAACATATTTATGTTAACAAATAAGGGAAGAATAGATGCAAAGGAGCCTAATCATAACAGCTTTGAGAAACAGAGGATAGGTTCCAGATTCAGTGTCTTACATCAGAAAAGTGGATTAGACAATGATGCTGGGGTGAGTTCAAACACGGCTACCACCATGGACAACCACAAGAAGACCGTTGATCCGACCAAATACAAGGATAGGATGATATCATGTGACTCTAAAGGACCCACCCAAACAAAGCTGTCTGGGAGCAAGGGAAAACTCGTGACAAGAAATAAGAAGGCTGACACACCTGTACACACTGCACCCACACTTTTACGTGAAATACACACTAGAACCCCCCACAAGTGATCCTAGCTCATCAAATCAACACCCCTTCGAGGCCATGGAAAAAAAATAGCTCAAGGAATAAATCTAAGTTATCTAGAACCCATCATCTTGAACCAACTTTAATCCCAACGTCTCTGGATCCTAAAAATCATTCAGCTTTTATATTCAAAAATAATTTTGAAAATCTCAGGCCCCCCTGTCGATCCCTCCCAAACCAAACCCAAATGAGAAGCCTCCTGATATAGGAGATAAAGACATGGAAAATGTGGGGGAGGACTCATCTGACAGTGAGTATATGGAGGAATCAAAGGAGGACAATTCTGAAACCTCAGAAGAGTCTCAATTTTTTGTTGAGGCGGATAATATAGATGTTAATTAGCAAGGCTTTGAGCCTTTGGAGTAAGTCGGTCCTTCTATTTCAAATTTTTTTTTTATAATGAATCAGTCTTTCTTGTTTTGGAATTGCCAGGGGACGGCCTCGCAGTCCTTTAGATGAATTTTCAAGATATTTTCTCCAAATTATAAACCTAAATTTGTGGCTCTTTGTGAACCTCGAATTAGTGGAGTGAAAGCGGATGACTTTATTCGTTACAGTAGGTATGATCATCCCCATCGAGTGGAGGCGGCTGGCTTCTCAGGTGGAATTTAGCTTCTATGGAAAGTGAGATTAGATGTCACCATCCTCATTAACCATAGGCAATCTATTCACCTCCAAGTGTCGGATACAAGAGGGTTAATTACTTGGGTCACAGCGATTTATGCAAGCCCAGTTTCTTCTCTCCGAAACTCTCTTTGGAACGATCTAAATTATTTGGCTGAGACTATTCAGGGTCTATGGATGCTAGCAGGTGACTTTAATGCCATTCTTTCAATCTCAGAGTGCAAATGAAGCACTAATAATCGTAGCCAACCTTATAAAAATTTCAAGATTGGTTCTATAAACACGGCCTCTGCGACCTCCATTATACGGGACCAAAATTTACTTGGAAAAGGGGATCACTTTATAAATGCTTGGATAGAGCCATTTGCAATGATAGATGGTTCAACACTTTTAACAAGGCGTGAGTCTTTCATTTACCAAGATTGGGGTCTGACCATTGGCTTATCCTCCTTAGTTTGAATAATGAGAGTACTGGAAACAGAGGGTTGAAACCTTTTTGATTCCTTGCTTCTTGGATTACTGATAAGTGGTTCTCGGGTTTTGTTTCTCAGGTGTGGAAGAAAGATGTGGATTATAATGTTTCAGTAATGGAGTTTACTGAAAAAATTGACCATTGGAACAAGATTGAGTTTTAAAATATTTTTAAGCGAAAAAAGAAAATTTTAACTTAAATGGAATCCAAAAAGCTTTGGAGAGTCACCACTCGAATAATCTGGTAAAGCTGGAGACTCGGCTCAGCAAGGAGCTCAACGACATCCTTAATCAAGAAGAACTCTTGTGGCTTCAAAAATCTCGATGCGATTGGATCTAGTTTGGAGACAGAAATACTTCATTTTTCCACCAGAAGACAATGACGAGGAGAAGACATAACCAAATTATCTGGATGAAAGATGATAGGGGCCAGTGGATTTCGGATGATGATGAACTTAAGGCTCATGCTATTAATTTTTTCACCAAGTTATACACGGTTGATAATAATTCTATTGAGAGCTATTATACCTCTAATGATTTTCCTTGCATTGATACAGGGAGGAACCATAGCATGGAAAAATATGTGGATGACGAGGAAATTCGTGACACTATTTTTAGCATGAAACTGTTAAAAGCACCGGGAAGTGATGGCCTGCACGTAATTTTTTACCAAGCTCAATGGGAGGTGGTGGGCAAGTCGGTTTGCAAGCAAATCAAAGCTATTTTCAATAAAGAGATAGTGCCTGAAGATTTTTTGAAGATTTTAATCGTTCTTATTCCTAAAATTGACAATCCAACTAGTTTAAATTCTTTCCGGCCAATTAGTCTTTGCACAATTATGTACAAAACGATCACTAAGATTATCGTTAATAGATAAAAAATATTTCTCCCTGATCTTGTAGGTCCGCATCAAACTAGCTTTGTTTTAGGGAGGCACATCACTGAAAACATTATTATCGCCCAGGAGGTTATTCATAGTATGAGACGGAAGATGGACAAACAAGGCTTCGTGGCTATCAAAGTAGACTTGGAAAAAGCTTATGACAGATTAAGCTGGGAGTTTATCAAGGAGACTTTGGCTTTTGTGGGTCTTCCTACAAATTTTATACGAATCATAATGGAGTGCATCACATCCGGCTCCATGCAAATTCTATGGAATGGCAAGCTGACCGAATCATTCAAGACTTCTAGAGGGATTCGACAGGGGGATCCAATCTCTCCTTACATTTTTGTGCTTTGTATTGAAAGACTTAGCCATATCATTAATCGAGAAGTGCAACAGGAACGATGGAAACCCATAAGGTTGTCCTAGAATGGTATACCCATCACCCACATTTTCTTCGCTGACGACCTTCTTCTTCTTGCAGAAGCTTCCTTTGATCAGGCGAAGGTGGTGATCAAAGCTTTCAAGAATTTCTGCAACATGTCAGGAGAAAAAGTTAGCACAGAAAAAACTCGATTATATTTCTAAAAAAATGTGGCACTTGCTGTGTCAAAGAAAACTAGTGAACTAGTGGTTTTTCAACCTCCAATAACTTAGGGAAGTATCTGGGTATGCCGCTTCTTCATGGTCGAGTGACCAATAAAACCTATCAAGAGGTCCTAGATCGTGTAGATAAACGGCTCTCAGGATGGAATGCGAAGCACCTCTCCTTTATTGGAAGGTTGACCCTTGATCAAGCGGTAATCCAAGCCTTGCCAATTTACTTTATGCAAACCACAATGATTCCGCGGGCACTCAAGAAAAAATCAATCGCATTTCTTGCTGATTTATATGGAGTGGGAATAGCGAGAAGAATAGCATGGCCATGGCTAGCTGGGAAAGAATCTGTCAACCTAAAATGGTAGGCAGGCTTGGCTTAAAAATTCTTCGCCACATCAATGAGGCACTTTTGATGAAGATTGGGTGGAATATTATTGTGTCTCCTACTAGCCTGTGGATTGAAATGTTATGCTCTAAATACGGTGTTGAGAATGATAACCTCCCCACAAAGTTACCTACAAAATACGGTTCTTATGTGTGGCGGGCAGTGGGTACGGTTTGGCATAAAGTCTTGCAGGAGATTTGTTGGCAAGTTGGAGATGGGTCAAAGGTTCGTTTTTGGAAATTGTTGGGTTATGCAAAATGTCATGTTGAAGGATTATGCTGTGATGCCGGTGCCGAATAATATGCTGGAAAACTCGATTAGGGATTATGTGAACGATCATGGGCAATGGAATTGGGTTGCTTTCAGCAATTATCTTCCTCATAGCTTAGTGCTTGCTATTGCTGCCATTATGCCACCTTGTGTCGAGGGGGGTATGGACCGCATATTTTGGGGCTTCTCGACTAAGGGTAATTTTACAGTGAAATCAACTTACCAAAATATTTCAAGCAGAGCCTCCAGACATTTTAGACCAAGATGGGAACTTATTTGGAGCTGGAAAGGGCCACAAAGTGTTAAAACTTTCCTGTGGTTGGCTATTCAAAATAAGTTAAAGACCAAAGCTGAGCTTGCTAGAAGACATATTTTGGCAGAAAATCAATGTGAGAGATGCAAAGTTTACGTGGAAGACTCTCTTCATGCCCTTAGAGATTGTGTGGCAGCCAAACGTATTTGGTTATATATAGTCCCGTGTAGCTTACGAGGAAGTTTTTTTCTCTTTAAACTTAAAGGATTGGATTCTTACTAATTTAAAGCCGAACTGTTATGATTGTAATTGAGTGGACTAGTCGGTAATTTTTGGCACAACAATCTGGCAGTTGTGGTTTTGGAGGAACCAAGCTCTGTTTAAGAATGTGCAGAGGAGCAATCAAAACATCACTTTAGATATTATGACCAGGGCTGAAAATTCCCATAAAACCATGATGGCATTGATCAAGCCTGGAGCTTCAAAAATGGTTAAATACTTTGGATGGAAACCACCTCTTGAGAATGTCTTTAAATTGAATACTGATGGGGTTTGCAAAAAGATGAACATGGCAGCTGCAGGTGGTTTGATAAGAAATGCCAATGGGAACTGGATTGCTGGATTCTGTGTGAACATTGGAATTAGTTAGGTTACTAATGCTGAACTTTGGGGTTTATTCTATGGTCTTGACTTGGCTTGGAAGTTGGGAATTCGGTCCTTGTTGGTTGAAGTTGACAGCAAGTGCATCACTGATCTACTTGCAGACACGAGCAATAGCCCTAATAATTTTTCTTTAGTGATTCAAAGTATCAGAAGGCTCATCAATAGAGAATGGCATGTGTGCATTAGCCATATTTATCGTGAAGCAAACTTTGCAGCGGATTTTCTTGCAAATTTCGCAATAAGGCAACCTTTTGGTTTCCATTTCCTTCACAACCCTTCTCGTGGTGTTGTTAATTGCTTAATTCACGACATGTACGGGAATGCTTTCCCACGTTTTGTTTCGGTTTAGCCTTGTTTGGCTCCCTTTTATATAAAAAAAAAATTAAGGTTACATGTCATTCTTAGGTTAAACGAAGAGAATATTTTAGGGATATGTGTCATATTTAGGAAAAAAAGATAAGAATATTTCTTTTGTACTGGGTTTATTCTTTTGCACAAATATCTTAAAGTATCCAATCTTAACCCTTGATTTTCTAAGCTCATTCAACGTAGTAAATTCTTCTAAATGGCATCTTTACATTATTTCAAGTTTTGTGCCTATTTTGCTCTTGAAATTATCTGCTTTTCATTTATTTATTGGTCTAAAAATGTCATTTCAAATTTACTATCAATAAGATTCCTCTATTTTCTTATGTCAAAAGAACTGAAACACAAGAAACTTAAAGAAAAAAACTTGGTCTTGATGACATACGACTGCTTCCAGTTATTGGTTCACTTGTCTTGTAACCCTTTGGGAGCAAGTGAGGTAACCAAGTGAGCTTACTGCCTTGGCCAAAACAAAAATTGGCAGTAGATATCTTTCATAGTGACTTATTCTGGAGTTTCCTTAAATCAATAATATAACAGCTCGGGCCCAATAACCTTGTAAATATCGTTTGCCTAGGGCACATAGACGGTCGCGGTTTTGTTATTGGGTTTTGCAACCCAAAACGTATCTACTTAGTTAAGAGAACTTAGAATTATAAACCAGTTTCGGAACTCACTTGCTAGCGATGAAGGATATTACATATTTTCTCCCATAAGACCTCACGTCCTCGTAAGGGTAATTGTATTAGGAATAGTACGAGGTTTTATCAGTAACATATCTATCCATCCACACATTGGGTCGCGAGTCGACTCTAATACCAATTGTAACAGCCCGAGCCAATAGCCAAGTAGATATTATTCACTTTGTGTACATAGCCCGTCACGGTTTTGTTATTGGGTTTTGCAACCCAAAATGCATCTACTAAGTTAGGAGAACCCAGAATTATAAACCAGTCCAAGAACTCACTCGCTGGCAATATGAGTTATTACAAATAATCATCACTATTCTAGAGTTTCCTTAGATAAAAAATCATGAAAATTCCCTTAGGAGTTTTTATAGTTTTCTTATCATGGTGATTTATTCAAAAACATTCTTAGATCTTTGATTTTGGTGACTTATTCAAGAGATTTTTTAGGTCTCTGGTCATGATTATTGATTCAGGAGGTTTATGACATATAGCTAAAAGCAAGTCGTCGAATCACATCACTACTATTTGTGAGAGTAGCGGTTTGAATTTTTATAGACTCTCCCTCAATTAAGTATAATTGAATTAAATCAACTGCAGTTTTTCTTCTTTGCGAAATATAAGTGAAGCAGAGAACCCTTAATTATTTATAAGGGTTTCTCCTTACAAAATGTGAGTAGAGCAGACAACTCTCGAACATTTATGAGGATAGATAATTTAGACAAGTGCTTTATAGAATTTAATGTGTGTAAGTTGTAGTCCCAATTTATGTAATTGTTTACTGAAATAACAATTATAGTATATGTAACTGTCTGTTAAATTAACAATTGTAAATATTTAATGTATCATCAGTTGTCGTCGGATTGAATTATCATAATTAAAAAAAAACTATGTTACAAAGGTTGTACCATACCCCTTCCACTCATTTTTATTTAGACTTAACTTCACAAATATTAAGCTAATTTTTATCCGCATACATAGGCACATTTCAATTAGCACCTTACACAATTAATATTTATAAATTCTTATTCTATGTTACACTTATATCACAATACCCCCTCTTTATTATTTTGAGATTGAATAATTGTCAAATTCAATTTAGAACCTTACACTCCTTTTTTCTTTTTGTAATATTAGAACTTCTTTAAATCTACTGTCAATTTTTATTTAACACTTTACACTCTTTTTACTACAATTTTTTTAATAAATATTATAATACACTCTTTTTATTACAATTTTTTAATAAATATTATAGTACTTTTTACTTATATATGCCTAATAAATTATGTAACCCCAATATCTCTATTACAAAAATTATTATAATTTTTTGTACTCTTATTTTTATCATGTTATGTAATTCAATTATTCTTATCTTATGAGTGCATTTAGATCGTCGTTATATGTTGTATTATGTTGTATTGCATTATTTTTATCACATTAAACTGTATTAAACTTTAATATAGTAAAAACTTTTATTCTTCATATATAGTAATAAAAAATTTTAATAATATAATGTCAGTACATAATACATAAAAT
>MKYO02005306.1:13485-30153 GCA_002013955.2 Citrus medica | reverse complement strand
TCAGATCTCTCCTAAGCTAATATAACCAATAGAGTGGTACACTACAGCTGAAATAGCAAAGCCGTCATCATAAATCAGGGAAGCACTCTGCTATACAAGAAGGTGAAGGAAAGAGACCTAATTTTTCTATACTGCCCTGACAGGAAAAAATAATTTCGCTAAAACAAGCTCACAATTCAAATGATGATAAACTTAATTGAAGAGAAGAAGCTGGAGCTAGCGGATAGTTGATAAGCTTGAGAAAGTATAGAACGCAACAAGCTTGAAAATGAGAACATACTCGCCGTGCAAAACCATGGTATCATCCATAAGAACCTTCCGCTTCAAAGCATTAGTCTGGGGTGCAGATCGGGCACGCTTTCTGGATGCAACTTCACGGACAGGTGGTGTGGGCTTCATTTTGAGAACAGAAGATTTCCTTCCCACTGAACCAAACAATAGTAAAATCAATTCAGCGATTAACACATTTTTATAGAAGGATAACATACATGCCAATACACCTCAAGAATCTTCTAAGTCATAATACACCAGAAATGCATAATTTTATATTTTCTGTAATCAACAAAGAAACAGTTTTGATACCTAAAATTGATGACAACAAATCATCATCATCAGGGATAAACTCTGAATTTCTCTTAGTTCTGTCCACCCCAAAGGATTCGGATGAGTTTAAACTCTCCACTGTTATTGTACTCTCTGTGTAACTTCGCTTTTTTCCAGAATTAAGTTTGTTTCCAGCATCAACCCCACCACTCCCAGCTAAGACTTCTTTTTCTGGTGTAGACTCGACTATCAAATCATTTGGTTTGTCGAGAAGGCCCTCTGGTACAGACAGTAGCTTTTCTGGTGCAGGAAAATCAGAAGTAATGGAATTATTTAACTTTTTACATTCATTATTACTGGCAGTTGCATTGTCCAACGGCTCATCTAATGTTCTGTTATCTTCTTGAATATCTCCACATACAGAAGGCCCTGATATCTGACTTTTCTCAGATTGCATAACGTCTGTCAGATAGCACTCTTCACCTATAGAAAAGTGGATGTTCAAATCAGTAATTTAAAACCTCATGAATGCCAGTAACTTGCATCAATACATGCATAAAATTTACCATACAGACCTTGCACATCAACAGAAGCCTGATTCATTTTAGATCTTTCTGATGAGTGTAGATCAACACCCAGAGGTTGCAAGTTCTGAGCCACCGAATTATCATGTCCAGGAGATGACATATGAGGTTCACTCATATGGTAGCTGCATGGTTTAAGCACGTTAATACTAACAGATGCCGTCTCTTCATGAGCAACATCGTTGTTCAACGTCTTGGGATCCTTAGCGTCCGTACAAGCATGAATATCTGCATCAACAACCACAAGTGAGCCTGATCCTGCAGCATTATCAGAAACCTCAGCATCGTTATGAGACTTTTTGTTCTTTGACGCTTGATAATCAGCCAGACAGTCTTCTGATACAGGCATATCAGTGCTACCCGGACAAGTTTCAGGATTCAGGTCTTGCATATCGCAGGTGACATTAGTGCAATTAAGGGATGCGGCAGTTTTGTCTGAGTTGACTTGTTGGGATTCCCCAGACAGCATGCATGGAACATTTTGCAGATTTTTAAATCTTTTTGAACCATCTGGTACAAAAGGCATAGATTTAACAGACTCACCAAGTGATTCTGCTTGTTTGACTGCTGCATCTCTGACATGATAGCCATTCTCCTCAGGGAGCATGCACTGTACGGTATCATGATTAGAATCCTTGTGCAAAGGCCAATCAGCAGTGTGGCCATCCCCATTGTGACAATCAGAATTACTTAGATCATTTACTCTGCTCTCTGTAGCCATCAATTCATTTGAATTTTGATCTTCTGATTCAAAGTGATCATAACTGGCCAGAGCTTTCTGACCACTAGACAAGTTTGGCTCTTGCACCAATCCAGGAGTCGAAGGTGCCTCCGCATACTCAATGGGTTCAGCATCCAAACCAACTCTTTCAAGCTGTTCACAAGGAAAGATATAGCGATGATACCACAATAAAGCATAACCAACTACAAATACACATGCAAGAAATTGATGAAAATGAAACTTGGCCATCATATATCAAAACATTGAAATCAACCTGATTTGCGCCATCATTCACTGTTCTTTCTTCAGAAATTTCATTCATCCGCTCACTTATATTATCTTGTTCCCAATGTGTCGTCGGTTTGACAGATCCCTGAGGATCAGCACTGCAATTAGACAATAAGCTACATCAGAACATTCAATGTTCTAAACATTTTAGAATAAATCAGCATCTTACGCCACCACAACAACAGGCAATTAAAGGTGGAAATATTTTATAATACAATACAGAAATAATATGTACTTTTACAAAATTAAAACTTTAAATTAGCCTTTTTCTATATAATTTGGCCCCTAGTAGTTCTTGTTTGCATAAACTGACCCCCTCAGACAATAGATTCTACCGCTGTCCCTGCAGCCAATTAAGTAATAACCAATCTATCACAAGAATATGCATGTACTTCACAATTGAGCTATTCAAGCCATCACTCTTTTCAAATCCTAAATCAAACACATGACAAATCTGAAACCTTGATAAACTCTCATCTAAATGGGCTAAACCAGACAGCCATGGACTCTACAAATACAACAGGTAACAGGAAATTTAAAGTTGTATTGAGCATCTGGAAGCAAAATTCACAAATCAGAAAGGTTATTCTTACAGCTGAGTCAACCTAAACAATTACAGTCCCTGATGTAATGAATTAGAACAATTTAGATGTTATAAATGACAGCTTTGTCTACAACAAACAATAAAATCAACTACATTTCTATAACATTGAAAATAGAAAGCAGGAATGATAAGTAAAATATCAATCATATAGAAAGACGTTATCAAGAATAAAACCAAATAGCAATGCCCAGACACAAATAATTCACAACAATAATCATAAAACCAGGTATACAAACAAAAGGATGACTGATGGAGACAAAGAGTGATGCCATAGATATAAGGAGCTTACTCTGAAACTCCATGCCCTGCAGCAGTGCCCTTGTCTAATAACAGGTCCTGTTAGTGATTAATAAAAGAAAAAGAATTAAAATATGGCCAACACAGGAAAAAAAAATCCAAATATTCCAAACAACATTTTAGCGTAAGAAGAAAAACAACCAGCACTCTTCTTTCTGGAGAAAAATTAAAAAAACTATGGATGGGGTGAAGGAGCACAGCTAACAAGAAAAAATTATCAACTGCAAGATACAACTACTATTGTGGGTAGAAAAGTCTGATAAAAAATATAAATCCATCACTCCACAGAAGAAATTAGAAAAGGATGTTAAAAACAAAGGATGAAAAATACAAAATGTTAAGTCAAAGGAATCGCATGCAAACAACTTAATATGGCTGTTCATCATAGTATCATAAGAAGGGATGCAATTGTGAATTCAGCCACATCTATCAGACTATTTATAACATCTGAACTCAGTTAAGAAGAAGATTTCCAACAATAGATGAAGTATACAAAATAATTACCTCATCAAGGTCCAAACCCATTTGGGAAGTATCACCATCACCAAAACGTTCTAAAAACAATCAACAAAATAATCAATAAAATAATAAAAAATAAAAAGTTTACTACATGGTTAACCATCAATCCAACCCAGTTGATGACATGCATAAGTCCTTACCATCCAATCCAAATTGTGATGTGGAGTATGCCATGCCATCCATGGTATCTTGAAGAGTGATTTGCTCCCTTGTACTGACGTGATGATCGACATAGTTACTGCAGAACCAATTAGAAGTTAATAAGATATTCCAAGAATGCAGCATGACATAAGTTAACCACAAGTATGGTTTCTCAATATGCCACCCATTATAACATCAATCAGATAAAGTGGGAAGTAAATACGTCAGTTACTAGTCAAAACATCTGCCAAATATCCAGAAAAGGCTCCCAGAAGTAATGCTGGCACGATCAGTATTACATTTTAAATACAAGTCTCTCAATAGGAATGGTTTAAACATGGATTTATAACACCTCCTGGGCAAGCCCTGTCATAAAACTTGTGCCTCATGACTAAGGTTCAATAGCTATGTTTTAGATCGATGGAAAACACAAAAACTAAGAGTAAATTAAAGAGAAAATTTTGGAACTAACCCCTGAAAAATGTCATTATCTGGCAGCTCAAAATCATCAAGATCAAAAGTCTCTGGTAAGGTGATTGAGTGATACGGGGCAGTTGATTCTTCTGGTGGTAAATCAACGGCAGTGGAGCGAAAAGCTTGCTTTATCTTAAGCAAAGCCTCACTGCAATCATCAAAAAGGTAATTCACCTTTCGAGAATATATCCTCACTACACCAAGCAACAGATGGCTGGACAAACGAAGTGCAATAGGCACATCCGGAAATAGGATAGAGTCTGCTCAAATGGACAAATTCATTCTATGTTAGATGAACTTAGATGATAGTTTGCAAATAGAAACAAGGACAATAAAGACATTCAAAGAAGTAGAATTGAAATTTGATACAAAAATGTGAAACATTAAATGGCTTTCTTTTCTTGGATAACTAAGATCGGATGCGACAATCACCAATAAATGGCAGATTAGGCATAATTAATGACATTATAGTCTTATCATCGCATCAAACCCTTTAATGATAAATACAAATGGTCCCGAAAAGTGATTTCCCTCCCTGAAGCTCCGGGAGGATAAGCTCAAGTGCACATCAACAGAGAAGAAATTATAACTTCAATGAACGCCAAAAGCACCTAGTGTCAAGAGGCAATTAGACGAGAGTGATAGATTGACAAAGGCAAAATGAAGGATACGGGAGCAAATTGAAGATTGCAACCCATAGGTCCAATCTGGAAAATAATTAAGCCTAAAGCCATCTCAACTGCAGTGCAGTCATTGGTGCATAACATTGATTTAAAACTTTATGCAATGATTCTTTTTTCTTAATAAGAAACACAAGACAAAGTATATTAATGAGTGTAGATCTGGACATTTTGAACCAATAGATGCGTATCTGAATATATATTGCACACTTGCAACGATGCTACCAGGCATCTACTATTTCAAAGATCAACCTTCTAAGTTTGTGATACTCAGATAATCTAAGTTCATCAAATATGCACAACTTCAACCAGAATACTTTTTTTTTTACAACTTTAACCATCCTGAAATACTGATTATCCAATTTTTTTTTATATTGTACAAGAAAGTTAGTGCCTATTTGGTATTGCTTATTTAAGAGCCATAAGTGCTTATTTAATCTCATAAGCACTTTTTAAAATTTTTTATGGTGTTTGGTTATTTTTTTAGTAGAGTTTTTTTAGCTTAAATAAGCTAATTTACCTCTACTAGCAAAAGCCCAAAATTTGAGCTTTTAGGAGTAGAGGTTAGAGTGCTTTTTCAAAAAATATATAATATAAAAAATATCCTTGGCATATTTCATTAATTACATAATACTCTTTGTATAAAACCTACCCAACGAAAATTGTTGCCGCCATATAAACATATTGTTGCCGCCACTTCACTTTATCTCTTTTTTAAAAATAAAAAATAATAACCAGCACTTTAATTTTGCAATCCCTAATACATAACCAACACTTGAGAGAGTAATCATAGTCATAGCCAACGTTTTTGGTGAGGAGGATGTCAGGTAATACGACACTTCTCATGTTTCGTTAACATTTCAGTTATACTATTGATTATCATTTTAATTTGGATAGTATTATTTGTTTAGGAGAATATATCAATTATGAAATTTTTAATTTTGAAAATTAAAGAAATGATTGAACTGATTTTTTCTTATTAATTGATAGCTTGGATGCATTTTGTTACATGTTAAATAATTATGAATACATATCATTTTTGGTAATTTAATTACACAAAAGCATTTTTAGTTTTACACAGCCAAACAGTTTAATGGTTCAAAAGTGTTTTTTTAATTGACAACCAAACACCCAATGGCTTTTTGTCCAAAAGCTCTATTGGTATAAGTTCTACTTCTATAAGCTCTACTACTATGAGCTCTATTTAATAAGTTGTACCAAACGGAGCCTTACTTCCTTATATCTAAAAATGTAGTAGCCAGACAATGCCATGTTCTTTTCTCTATAATTTGATTGTGTTACAATATACAAATGCAAATGAAAATTAAAACTAATAAGTATAACGGGAAGAAGCCAACAGCAGTGCACTGTATAAATAGACAAGAGCTTTGAGAAATGAATACATAATATAACAAAAGAGACTGAACTTGCAACACAGGTTGCAATTAGAGCAAAAACAAACATCATTGCACATATAGAGCAGCAGAAGTTTCACGGAAGGGACAAAAAACTAACTAGGAATATATCTGATTGACTTTTTTCTTCTTGTTATCTTATAAATTGTTGTGAAAAAGTAAAAATCACTTGGGCCTTTGGTAGATGGTGTTTCATACAGAAACCACACAAAATTTATATCTCATCCTTATAAAAAATAGAAAATTTTCCATGGTACATGTCTTCAACATCTTAATTTCAATACGAAAAATCCTACCACTAAAAAGTTACAATAATTTAGCTTTAGCCGAGTCAAGATGAACTCAATAAGACTATGCGGATAAAAGAAATATCAACAAAAATTCAAGAACTTGAAGTTTTTAATTATTACTTCAGCAATAAGAAAAAAAAAGTGAGGAGACCTTCAAATTTAAAAAGAAATGATAAATATTACTAACCTACAGAGACGCCAATATCGGTATCAGCCACCTGGTTCTTTCGGAGTTTCCTCTCCAAGTGGGCAGCTATCCATATAGTTCCTAAAGGCCCTTTCTTGGCCAAAATAAACTGTGAATAAAACATTTCTCACCCCAGACCCAGATAAGTCGTAGCTTTCATGCACCAAAATTTCACACTGGTAGCTGAAATATGTACCAAAAAAAGCCCTAATTTAACTACAAACACTAAATTTGAATTTCGTATAAGCTTCCCAATACATAAATACCATGAAAAAAAAGCAAACACTTGCAAGTTCAACGAAAGAAACCCTAACTATCTATAGAACGAATTGACCACCAAAACCCCTAAAATTCCAATGGTATCCGGAAGAAATTTGAAATTAGATGCATAAACTTCCAAAATAGCAATAAAAGGAAACCCTAACTCTTCATACAACAGAATTTCCCACTGGATGAAGTCAACAATAGCCCCCCAAATTAGCAGCAGAAAAGAAACCCTAATCACTCCAGAGCCAGGAAATTGAACAGCTTCATGTTGACGTAATTTACACAATTGGCCAACTCGCAGGAAACCCTCGAACAGAAACGAAGGAAACGAAAATAAGCTTTGACTTAGCTAGTAGAACGACGACGTTTAGGGAGACTGATATGTATGTAGATCGTGACGGAGGGAGTTGAAATGATTTGAAACAAATCGAAAAAGTGTGAAGCGCCTTGCCTTTTTGCGTTGCCTCAATTCTTTTTTTTTTTATTTTAAAAATTTTTGGGACATTTTTCAAGTTTGTGTGCTGTGATTGGATTTTGGAGGTGGCACCGTTTGATTGGTCTGAAATTTTCGGGAGTTTTGGGTCCCAGCTGCATGTGATAGACATTACGCTACAACTCTTTACTATTGGGCAGTTGGGCTTTGCTACGAATTTGGTTTTTTTTTTCTCAAAAAAAAAAAGATCAGTTTTTATCGTTACTTGTAATATCTCAACTTTTTTAACAATTATTTTTTTTTGAAAAAAATGATGTGATCTGAGAAATATAAATATGTAACATTTAACATATAAAACTGAAAAAAAAAGAAATAAAGAAAACCAATCGGCATGCAGAAATGTTTAGTCAATTTAAAAGATGATGTAATTTTTAAAAGCGTGATGATAAATAAAATTTATTGATACATATAAAGAAACATATACAATATATATGGGTGTTTTTATTTTCTTTATATAATAATTGGTAATTAAAATATAATATTTGTATTTCATTAATTTTTTTTATGCTGTTCTCTCAAAACAATTCATAACAAAAAATAATTTCATTTCCTAATTGAATAAGAATGGTTTATGTAAAATGTGAAAATGTATGTGTAATTATATTAAAGGATATAATTAATTCTCAAAATCATATTTCAATTTTTATTTACAAATATGTTATGATTTTTTAAAAATTTTATCAAATACTAAAATTAATTTTTTTAATGTCTTAAAATCACTTTTGAATTAACAATTCCGACAGACCCTATGCCCCTTTACTTCTTAAAATTCTACAATTCCAAAGCCTGAGCCCTTCTTAAAATTCTTTTAGGCTTTCAACTGTACTGACCAAGGTTAAATATTCATATACAATAAGTCTTAATGTACATTCAAATTTCAAGAAGATGGACAACCGTATACGTACGTCCACTTTAAATTCATTAGGATATAAATATGGGCCAAAACTATGTAAGAAATATCATTATATTCGGTTCACATTGACAACCAAAAATAACAATAATAATTTCGAATACTAAATCGAATACATATCCGCAAATTCAAATATTTCCTCTAAAAAAAATTAATATTTATATATTTATATTGTATAAAATGAACTTGTTTTTATTCTATTTCATTTTATTTTATTTTGAGAAAAACAGAACGACAACGAGAATAACAAATAGGATTCTACAACTTTTGGAACCTTCTACAACTAAAAATTTAAGTTTGTAAAATAGATTAGGCCATCTGAGCTTGGCCGTTTGAGTGAGATGCTTTAATACAACTCTCAGAGCCTCCCGAAACCTGATATGCGCCAAACTATACAAGACATAAATTGAAACAAAATAGCATTGATACAAGATGTCTATACCCGTATTTGATTATCTTCTAAGGTAATTATCTTCAACAGTGGTAAGAAAGCAACCACATCCTCCATTGCTGGAAAATAAAAATGTTTCCTTTACCTTTCCTCTAATTCGGCACAGAACCTCCATGATTCATAGATACAAAGGTGGATGCTGTCCCATCCCACAATGTTCGGGTAAAATGCTTAGATGCTCTCACTGATCAGCCAACCAAAGAAACAAACTGCAAATTGACAAGATTTAAAAAAGGGGGACGCACATCTCTATGACCTTCCTGTTTCCGCTGTTTCAGTATCTTCTGTTTGACTGGCTAATTTAACAATGTCTTCGACAAGTATTTTTCCTTCTGATGCAGGAAAACACGCACAAATGAGACATCCAGTTCATATAAGATGTTTGAATAATCACATTGAGTATACAATAAAATAATACAACAAAAATAGGAAGAAAAATGTTTTTAAGGAAATATGCAAGCATATGGAAATGCTGATCCAGTTTTCTTCTATAGGACATATGCATTGGTGTCAGATAATATAGTACATGAAAATGAAAACTTTGCACTGTTCACAATCATGAACAATGGACAAATATAACATGAGGAAAGCACTAATATATTATTAGTAAGTAAAGCTCACAGAACATTGAAATGCACCCCAATTGTATAGCCAAAGAATATTCAAAGAAATGGTACGTTTCTCTGCTTGGGAAAAGAAAGAACGGTATCTAGTTCCACCCATGAAGTTGAAACGCACTTAGAAATTTGATAATTGCAGGTAATTAAGTGACAAGAGTAGCATAAGGTTCCACAAGAGGGAAATTGCCCCTGACCTGTGTCTTTGGAAAGATTGGCTATAAGTTCTTGGATGCCCTCTTTGTCCAAGGTGTCTTTGAGGTACATAGCTGCAGATGCTACCTCCTCAGCAGTCACTTTCCCATCATAATCTCTGGTAAGAAATCACACAAATAATTTATTTGCAATTCTAGAAAATAATAAGTTGCTAGTGAAAAAGGCTTATACAAGAAATAACTAATTTACAGCTGAGATAAACTGGATCTTCATTTTGTATAAAATAAATATGCAGGAGGTCAATTATGGTCACGAGGACAGAACTACACCATGCAACTTCTAATAGATTCAGTTTTTTCTCCTAATGTCACACTTAATCTACGGAAATATGATTTCCAATAGAAGTGGGAGTAAGACCAGCCAAAAGAAACTTCCACAATTTGTCCATGGTGGTTCAACCAGAGAAGAAAAGAAGGATAGGGTTTGAAGAAACATGCAGAAGATAGGTATTAACAACATTACATGTTTTTTTAGATCAAGTAAAGAAAATGAATAGGATAAGAAATTTTGCAAAAGTAATAATAATAAAAATCATAGGCCTTCTGAATTAAAAGATTGCTACCTCTTGGAACAGATACATTAGGATTTCTTACTTTGTGCATATTCAAGCTCACATTCAGGGAATGGCATCCAAATCTCACATCAGTGAGAGTTGGCTTAGAACCAAGGCACTGGACATGGTAAGAGGCAATAATGCTAAAAAAGGTCTGGTAAGCTGAGGCAGATACACCAATCACTAAGGTCTATTTCTAAGAGGAATATACATCTCCATTGCAAATGGAGCCGACAAGAAAAATATAAGGCTCGAAACGGAGAACTGGGAGCCTGAACAGATTTAACAATTTTTCTAAATGCACATACAATGACTGCAGATAAATGCATAACAATAGAATCATATTTCAAGATATTTATTTTCAAGAGCCATTAAACAACCTATCAAGCAACCGCCAACGATCTCCAATTTTGGCATCAACATCATCAATTTCTTTTTCAAGCTTTTGAAGCATAGCATCTACCTGAAATTTGAAAATCAAATGAACAGTCACATTTAGATAATGTTGGATGTGTTATATCCCTGAAGCAGATAGCTATTAAATTAACACTAGAATGATAATGATTGGCGCTTATCATAACATAAGAGTATCCAAAAATATGTACCCTGTTTATAAGTGCTGAAGAAACCTTCTCATCAACATCCTTCCCAGCATCTTGGTCAGTCTCCTCCCTGGCAGCTCTGTATGCCTTTTTAGCTGCTTCTTCACCTACTTTACCATCTTTTTCTACCATACTGTTATAAAGTTCAATCTGGAAAGGTCATAGTAGCAGAGAAATGAAAAAGACAGATAAGTACTTCATGTCAAGAAGAAAAAGCAACAAAACTTCAGGGTCTTGTTTTGTGATTTTTGACTACTAAGTGTCTATCTAGGAAAATGTGTGGAAGCAAGAATCACAATCAACATTTGCATATAGCAGTATAATTTAGTATATAAAAGAAATTACTATTAAAAAACGTTTATATAACATCACCCTCAGCTTTTTGAATCATAAATGACTTTTAATTAAAGTAAATACCATTATTCAAGGAATTTTGATCTAAATTGTATTAACACACTTTGTCTATACAAATTAATCCCACATACCTCCTTATTGACAAGTCTCAGAAACTCTTCACGTTCACGGCTAACAGACTGAATAAGCAGCAGAAAAAGCGAGTCAAGAGTCTTAGTAGATGCCAACACATGTGAAATATGACACATGACAATTGACAAGTGATCTATAACTGTTCTTAATTCTTACAGATGCAGAAGCTAAGACAGCCAATGCACGACTGAGCTCACAAAGCTGCTCATGTTTCTCCAATGTTTTAGCTTTTGCTTGTTCTTGTGCTTCTTTAGCAGTTGGATCCGTCATTTCTTCCAACGCAACGTCCTTTCGGCTGCTAACAGCTTCCTTCATCTTGGCTTGCTCTTCTTCCTCTTCCTCTTCCTCCTCCTATAAATCAATTTAATTCTTAAGAACAGCAAGGAAATTAAGACATTGCACCCCAGATAAAAGCAAAAACTTCAAAAGTGTTACAAAGGCTATTTAATGAATGAGCTTTAAGACTTGTAAGTGAACATGCTTATGAAAGCGTTGGGATTTCTTCCAATTTCAGTTAATACCTTTATTACAAGTTGACTAGGGTGGAGAGTAGACTCTTCACGACTAAAACTTACCTGTCTTTCCCAGGCATATTACTATGCATTACACTATTGGATAAAATTATCCCTAGCAGAAAGGTCACATCAGAACCCTCTCAAACCAACCATAAGTTCATAACATATTTCCCAAATTTATGAACAGCAAAATAAACAGGTATTATTGACATCAGAATTCTGAATTTCTAATTCTCGTATACAATAGTTCAACTGAACATTGAGAGTACAATTTAATCGATAATCTAAACTAAAGACACCTCATGTACTGCCTCTGCTACCAGCCCAACATTTCCAATATCCAAAAGAAATGGCTAAGTAGCAAAGCATTGATACTCAGCACTTTTCAATACATAAAGATTGACTTGAAGATTCAGTATGCAACGGGAAAAAACTTTTGTGCACAATGAGATTTTGTCATGGAGTGTTTAGGTTTTTGTCCAAAATGGGGAAAAGGTCACACAAGATTTGGAATAGTGCGTAGACAGGACAATCCAGATGAGGGAACAGCCCAGACGGAGGGAGAGACCTCGCAAGAATGAGATTTTTTGAAATGACTATTCGTAATCTAAAGCCATGGACAAATCAATCTTACCTAGGGGAATAATCCCTCCCATTCAACAGTTATAAATCCATAAATTCAATTCAAAATTATACACTGAAATTTGCTAAATTAACAAATTTCATCACAGAAAAAGAGTGAAGCACAAGTTTATTAATCAATAGATTCTTACACACACATATATAAATATTGTGATAAAAAACAAAGAGAATTTATTAACAAAAAGAATGCATCAATAGAATATTAAAAAATAATAGAAACTCTAAGCAAGTGAATCATAGAAACTAGACCTATAATATTAAAGAAAAACCAGTTCCCAAGCCCTAACAAGGAGGCCCGAACATCGTAGAAGCAACATTTGTTTTACCCAAAATAAACTGCAAACGTAAATAAAGCATTATATGAATAACCTTTATCAGTTCTTCCTGCATTTCTAGGAACTCCAACTTCCTTCTCCTTTCTGAAACAGAATCTTCAGATGGCAAAGCTGTAACCCCAACCGTATCCACAACCTCATCTGGAAGGGAGGAGAGTGTAGCTTGAACAGCTTCCTCAGGCCTAACTTTTCCAGACACGGAGAAGGCTCTGCAGAGATTACAAAAATGACAATAAATATATAAATCTGGCATTATGTCTGAAAACAAACCCTAACAACAGAAGCTTTAAGTTACCTAGAAAGAATCAAAAGAGAAGATGGTACAGAGTGATTGAGAGACAAATCCAGCCAATCACGCAACTGCAAAGAGAAGTAATGACTTTAAGGCCAGGATAATAGAGGTTTGACACAGAAAACAATATAATAAACTTGAAGAAACTACAGTCCCCAGCTATTACAGAAGTTCCAGAACTCATAAATGAGGTTTACTGCAAAAGGGTAGGTCCAATACACAACTTCTAAAAGAAAATCCGATAGGCTTTCTTTTTTACTAGAAAGCTGTTATCATTCACTTCAGCACCTGTTGCCATTCGTATTCAAATTAAGATCATGATCAATATAAAATTGATTTAATATCATGACCTTGACAGAAAGACATTTTAATATCTAAAATTAGAAGTAAAAGATATCATAAACCAACAGAACTACTAAAGCTGCTGTGATATAATTTTGTTCCTTGTTTGTTTGTGTTTGACAAATAGGTACAACATATTGGTACTCATCAGCCCACCTAGCTTATATTGAGTCCAGCCAGCTTGGCTTGTTAAGACACCAGAATTTTTGTTGGAAATGCTAATTAAATGAAAAGAAAGGAAATGTGGGCTCATGGATAATGAAAATCAAGGAAGATTAGACTTTTGGATACAAACCCAAGAATTTTTTACACAAATGATACATAGCCTGGTTTCTATTGAGAGTCTCTAAAAACAATATGTAATAGCATGATTGAGCATTTACCTGTTGCCGCATTTCCTCTACCGAAAGTAATCCTAATAAGCCTCGATCTCTACAGGCTTGACGAAGCTCTGCTTCCGAAAGAGACTCCACTCCCTCAGCTTGAATCATCTTATCATCATTCTTTATCCTGCCAAACCCAACATGATTTTTTATTGTGCTAGTAATTAATTGTTCACTTAAAATTGCATCAGAAGTAAATCTAAAAGAATTTGGAGAACTCTTGCCTCCAGAGCTCTAAAATATGGCAATATTCCTCAAATCTCAAGAAAATTCCACATATATGAAATCTTTCCATAAACTATGAGTAATTAATTTCGTAAGTAATTTTAATTATTCACGTTTTTTGTGCTTAAGTTTTGTCATCATGAACAAAATGTTCAACATATTACAGGACATAACATAGATGTGGGAGTCATGATCCACTCATGATAACATACAACAAATATATTTGAAAGAAATTATTAACTACAGGACATTTACAAACACAAAAATCTTTACTATTCGCACAAAAGGAGCTTCTCTGACTTCAAAGCACAAACAATTGCTTAAAAATTGTCCGAAGACCAAAATATATGCTCTCCAGATCATCTCTAGCTTCTCTTTCCTTATGAATTCTTGAATTAAGAATATCCAAGAAAATGATGCAATAATTTGTCAAAAACTAGACTATCTATTGTTCAGCGGCACTTGATCAGTGCAGTTCACCACAAAAATAACCTTCAAAATACATAATTAAAATTGAAAGAATCTGATCCAAACAAAGGGTGGAACAGTAGAAAATATCAAGAAAAGAAATGTCTTACTCCTGTAGTCTTCTCCGGAGCATATAACGTAAATATGCATCAGTCCCAAAAGGGCTGATTCCCATATACTTGCACATATTTACTAACCGAGGCCTGCATTCATCAACCAAAAAGTTGCATTCACCAATTTATTCATTGGGTTACTAACTGAAGCAAAATGATGATAAACCCAATGGCAGCATGACCCTGAAGATTGCAGGAATGCTTACACGGCACTAACCTGCTAATGTTATCTAAAGTAAGCTCATCATTAAATAGCTTGGCAAAAGCTAATATTTCATCATTAGAAACACCAGCACCAGTTCTAACCTGTCCAAACAGCAGAATAGAGCCTCAAATAAATTATTGCCAGCTTGAGAGCAGCCGATTGAAAGGAAAACCCCCTTTCCTTGTTAGTAAAAGAAAGAATCAATTATCACCTTGTTCATAAATTCATCAAGATCTTCAGCTGTTTTCTTAATATCACCACCTCGTGAGTTTTGAACTTCCTTTGCCATTTCTTTCACAGTGTCTTGAAGAAACTTTGCATATTCTATTCTAGCATTAAGCCTTCTTTTCAATGCCTCCTGAAAGTCAAAATATTATATTGAAACTGCATTCTCCTTTATGATAGTTTGGAGCAGAACTTAAAGTATTATTACATGTAAAGAATACAAGCAGACATGTATTCCTATTTGAATATGCTTAGATTGAGGCTACCAAGTTTAAGTATGAAAACTGTGATGAATGATCAAGCAATCAAGCATCTTGCGACAATTATTCCAACCATTACCTCTTCTCTCATCTTGTCCTGAAAAGTTGATGGCAACATGTTGGGAAATAACTTGAGGAATACTGGAAGCAAGAACTCCATGAAAGGAACTATAATAAAAACAGCAACTGGAACCAGCCTAAAAATATCAGCGGTGGTCCTAGTGAGTTGTTGCCTCTCCCTTCTAGAAAGACCCTTCCCATTGACTAGCTTCAACAATAACCTTGAGCTTATCCTAATATCTGCCCAGAGTAATTTTGTACCTAACCAATAGTGCTGCATGGTAGATTTGAATTCATCCTTCCAATGGCGGAGTTTCACAGCCCAGTCTTCCCTGAAAGATGACATAGAATGTAAAAAAGTGTTAGACGGCTTATAAAAGCATAAATCTAATGTAATTAGAACTTGAACAGCAAAGTCTGAACCTGCTCATAGAAGCAACAGCTCTCAAAGCAGGACCAATACCCAGTAGTGCAGCCCATACTCTCTGCACTACAGATTTAGCACTCTTTTGAATGTCTTGCATCTGCTTAGCTTTTGCTGTTGCTTTTGCTTTTACTGTACTCAAACCTTCAACAGCTTGGTCACAGTCCTCTGGTGAAGCTTCTTTTATCTGTTTAGTGGCCAGCTGCTCATTTCTGTCCCTTTCAGGCTGACCAGCTGTTGCAGTGGACCCATAACGTACAGATTGGGAAATCAGACTAGCTTGCAATGGAGAAATAAAACTAACTCTTCCGACTCCATACTTAAAATTTGACATCTGAAAAAAGTCATGTTTGAGAAAACCAACTGGTAAAGGTTTTGATAGCTCATCCTTGGTGACTCGAGATAAACCTCCTTCCTGTCCACCATCAGTATCTTCAGATGAATGAATTGAAAATCCAACCAAGCTTGATCGTTCAAAGTAATTAGACGCAGTAGTGTGCCCATACTCAAAACTAGGCAATCCCCGAGTCAAGTAAGTAGGACGACTTAGATAATTGAAGAGGAAATTCTTCCTCCGCAAGATTGCTCTCGAAGTCATTATCAAAATTCTCAGCCTCTTTGCAGACAAAAGCTGTAACGTAACTCATACAGCCACCTGTTTTTGCCAGTCTGCAGCAATGGTATAACCCTCATCACTGACTATTTAAGGAGGCCTACGTATTATAAGTAATTATATTCAATGGCATCTCAAGATTCACCACAATTAGCTACTCTCCATTCAGTCACTGATGGAAAAGGACTATGAACAAGCTTGCTACCTTTCTCTCTCCTTTTTTTTTTT
>MKYO02005284.1:0-25618 GCA_002013955.2 Citrus medica | reverse complement strand
GACGATGACGATGACGATGACGATGAAGAGACCAGATACGACTCAGATTCCAGAACCAACTATTCGCAGAACGACGCCGTCATGGAGGACGACGACTCCCTCCCCCCGCTCCTCAAACGCCTGCCTAAAGATTTCGGCGCCGCTCCTCCCGAAGACGATGACGAGGAAGACGGAGATTTTGGCACTATGATCATCAAAACCAGAACTAAAACCAAAGCTAAAAACAGCCGTACGATAGTGAACAAACCGTATTCGGAGTTTAAGAAAACGGACGGTGACGATGAGTTTGGGACGTTTGTTGTTAGATCGAAGGACGGAGAGAGGAGGAGCGGAGGATACGACGATTCGACGATGGGGAGGGCGGTGGCTAGCATGCGGAGGTTTGGGAGTAGCTCGTCGTTGCATGGAGAGGATGTGAGGCAGCAGACAAAGGTGTCCTCGAGTTCGATTCCGGAGAGTGTTACCAGAGAAGATCCTACTACTAAGTATGAATTGCTCAACGAACTCGGTGCGTCTTGAACTCGAATTTAGTACTGAATTTTTTCTTCACTTTCGTTATTATTTTTTATTTTTTTCGAAATCCACGTACTGACTTCTGACAGTTACTGTTAGTTAATCCTGTTTTTCTGTATGAACATGAATTTTCTCTTTTGATCGTTTTATAATTTCTAAAATTGTGCTTCTACTATTTAAGCAGCAAACTCGGTGGGCTATGTGCTTTCAAAATTAATCTGAATTAGAAGCACAACAGTTACAGATAGGCTCTTAGTCAAAATTTCAAATCAATTACAGCTCTGGCATTTTTAGTTGGCTCTTTTGGGGTGAATTGGAAAATACTTCAAGTTTGTAAGGCTTTTCAATGAGGCATATAATATGCTTTGTGCTTTGTGCTTAGTGTAAGGCTTTTCAGCAAACTTTGTGCTTTATTAAGGCATTTTTTTTCCTTGCCAATTGAAAAAAAAAAAAGAAAAAGAAAGGGTTTGTTTGCTCGTGGATAGCTGATTTTGTGGTATATTTTGACACTGCTGATACTTGTTTGTTTGGTTATTGTTCTAATTTTTGAGGAGGCAGGGAAGGGGTCTTATGGGGCTGTTTACAAGGCTAGAGATCTTAAAACTTCGGAGCTTGTTGCCATCAAAGTTATATCATTATCTGAAGGGGTATAAATGCTTCCTTGTTTGGCATGAAACTATTTTCTATGATTGTTTTAAGTTGGAGGGATTACAGGAAATGAGTTTTTGATGTTGTTTGTGTTCAGGAGGAGGGATATGAAGAAATTCGTGGTGAAATTGAGATGTTGCAGCAGTGTAGTCATCCGAATGTTGTCCGCTACTTCGGTAGTTACCAAGGGGAAGAGTATCTTTGGGTGGGTGGTTCGGCATTTGCTTAATACTCCTTGTTTCCATAGCTCGTCGAATCATCATTGTCGGGTGTTTAGAGTTCAGTATAAATAATTTTGTTATTTGGCAGATAGTGATGGAGTATTGCGGGGGTGGAAGTGTGGCTGACCTGATGAATGTTACTGAGGAGCCTTTGGAGGAATATCAAATAGCATACATTTGCAGGGAAGCTTTAAAGGTATCCATAACTTTGATAAGTTTGAAAATGAATATTTAAATATTAAGCAATGTAGTGTCATACATATTTCTGCCTGCCTTTCTTTCTCTTATTATATGCAGGGCCTTGCTTATTTGCACTCAATTTTCAAAGTCCATAGAGATATCAAGGGTGGTAATATCTTGTTGACTGATCAAGGAGAGGTGAAGTTGGGTGAGTACGAATCATCAAACAATATTAATTTATCAAAAACAGTGCGTTGGTGCATGTTGTAGGTTTTGCATTTCACTTCCAGCCTGTGATATTGTTAGTTTTTGTTTGTACTTCAATCCTTATTGTTGGCCTCTCCATCTTCCCTCCCTTCCCCCCCCGGCGGGTTTTCTAATTTCCCTTTCTTAGTTCGTGGTTTCCCATTGCAAAGTTAGCATATTGGTTCTCCATTTGCTTGTAACAGTTCATTGATTCAGAACTTTGGTGTCAATTTATCAGGTGATTTTGGAGTTGCAGCGCAGCTTACAAGGACCATGTCAAAACGTAACACGGTATTTTATCATTTAACTTTTGCATAAATAGTTAGACGGGTGCTCGAGGTTTCTAGAAAGCTGGCATTACAAATGAGTAGTAATATTTGATTGAAGTGATAAAGTATTTTAACTTAATCTGCTCACCTTGGAATAAGTAATAAGTTTTCCTAGTTGCTCATTTCTTTTGATTTTACACTCTGGATTATGTACCCAAACGGTAACGGATTTGATACATGGATTTTGCTTTAATTTCTTATATCCTAATAAACTAATTTTAACTTCCGAGTAGTACTAGTATGTCATAGATTTTGAGATTTTGTTGCAAATGCGCTGGAGAAAAATAAAAAGAGTAGTGATTTCTTTTGCCTTAATGTTCATATGGATTTTCCTATTTGCTTATGTGAAAGCCAATTGAATTTTTTTTGCTAAAATTTTTCCTTCGAGTTTGGTATTTACTCTGCTTTTATGTTTATTTTTTCCTATTTCTTTTTACAAACTCCATTTTGTCACTATTTCTACATAACTTGGTCTTTTTGTTGGTATTTGCCAGTATTGCTCCTGCATTGATGACTTCTTTTGTTAATCTGTATGGATTTGACTTCTGATAGTATGTTTTATGACCTTCTACATTGTTTCAGTTTATTGGCACTCCACATTGGATGGCTCCAGAAGTTATTCAGGAAAGTCGATATGATGGCAAGGTATTGTATCTTTTGGCTGCATGAACTTTATTTTCTTTAAATCTCCTTCTTGCTTCGTGGTTCACCATCTCATCCTTTCCATCATTGGTAGAATTAAGTACCTAATTAGCAGAGGAAACAGGCTTAAGTATAGATGTGTATGCTAAAGTACTTTCATGGATTATGAGATAGATTGGTTATGGGGCTGCCTGATCCTTGGCTAACCACTGCATTTATTTCAACATCTGAATAGATTTGTTATAAAAAAGAAAAAAAAGGAATCTGAATAGATTAAGGAGATATTTTTTCTACTTGTACCCGCTTGAGTAACTAGTAGTTTTGGGATTTTGGGCCTCAGTAATAATGAAAAGTGGATTTTAGGATTTTCTTCACTGATGCTGGACGCATATATAATTTTGATGGGTAACAGAATGTTGATGCTTCCATTGAGGAATGAGTTTGGTTAGGTGTTCTTGTTGAGCACTATTTCTTTTTCCTTTCTTTTTTATTTTTCTCTTTAATGCTTTTGTATTTGGATTTGATTGAGGTCATCAGATATCTTCTTGTCTTAATTTCAAGTTTTATTTGAAGGTGACTAATCTCCAGATGTGCATAAAAAACAATATAAATTACTAACACAAAGATTGTGGGTATGAAGTTGAACGAAAACCCTTGGAAGCACAAGTGGACTGATCTTTATACAAGATTAGGTGGAAATCACATGAAAAGCTTAAGAAACATATCTGAAAATTTTGTTACTTCTATAAGTAATTTTTTAATGACATAATGAAGAACAAAATGTCAATCAAGCAATCTGATTATGTGATTAGGGTTCTAATGTCCTTTATGGATATTTGTAAATCCACATGACTCTTGTTCTATAAGTAATTTTTTCCGAAACCCTTTTGTGAGTACTTCATTTGTTTTCGTTCTTATTCTTGAAATAAACAACCCGCACACACTCCCTTTCCAACCATCACATTCAAATGTTGAATCTGTAACTTTTAGAGCAATGACTGTCCTGTTTTAGCTATTAATGATGAGGTTGTTGGATTAATACTTGGTTCCTGTGCTATTGGGAAGCTTTGATATGGTGCTGATTTTGCTATGCTAAGTCATTGGTCATGCTAACTTCTTGGTACGCTTTCAAATCATCTCCCAGGTGGACGTTTGGGCCCTTGGTGTCTCTGCAATTGAAATGGCTGAGGTATGTCTGTCCAGGGGATAAATGGCTCCACTGTTCTTCCTCCCCCGCCCCCCCCAAAAAAAAAGTTATCTGTGAAAATTTTTTTCCCCCTCTGAGTGAGCAAATTTTTCCAGTCATATCTTTTTTTGTGCCCTTGCCCTAGGTAATC
The DNA here is from genome assembly GCA_002013955.2 of Citrus medica. Taxonomy (NCBI): domain Eukaryota; kingdom Viridiplantae; phylum Streptophyta; class Magnoliopsida; order Sapindales; family Rutaceae; genus Citrus; species Citrus medica. Next base: position 21,502 of record MKYO02005284.1, on the reverse strand, counting down.
TTAAGTCATTTTAGTTTCTGCCAGAGCTATTCTTGTATGATTATAAAACCTTAGAATTTGTCGACATTCTTGCCTGGGGGTGCCTGGAATGAAAATATAACTCAGTAGAGTTGAGTTTATCAATCTTAGCTTTTCCGTTTATCAACTTATTTAGAATTTCTTCATCAAATCATAAATTGGCTCCTTCTAGTTCTGTTTGGTAATGATGCTTTGAGCACTGCTATTCCGTATTTTCTTTTTCCTATTTTCAGGGCCTTCCTCCAAGGTCAACGGTCCATCCGATGAGGGTTAGTGCATTTAATTTCTTTGTAATCCGAACTCTGTATATTTTGGAATACTGAAGCATTTGAACTTCTATATTTTAATTGCCTTAATTTATATTGATGTTGGCTTCAACTGTCACTACATTATTTCTTGATACAGAAGCTACATCTGGATTGGTAAATTGTAGGATGTTTTGAAGATGAAGAGTGGGGGATAGATGTCCCAAAACATAAAATTGAAAGTTTGCTCATCTTAATTAGGTGTGAGAGATCACCATTCAGTTTGATGTATTATGGTTGATGGAACTGCTATGGACAGCCAAAATAGTTTTAAGGAACAGTTTGGTTGGTTTGGCCTCTTGCTTGGGAAGCAAGGGATCAAGGGTGTGAATCCCCTTCATACAAATGGAAGGGAAGTATTTTAATTTGGGGTGGGATACATGATAACTTACAGAAAATGGAGAACTGTGGGTATACGCCATTTGGGATAATCTACAGGGATGGATATGATGCTTAAATAGATTGAGGGATTCTGTGGGGCTATTCATTATTGTTTTAGACATCATTTCTTTTTTATAAATTAAAAAATGATAAAGAAACATGGTCAGGTTATTTTTGGAATATGGGAGCAGGCTTCAATATCATATATATTTCTTCTGCTGTTATATAGATTTACATGAAGAAGTTTTTACTCCATTTTTTCTCTTATTTCCATGTCTTGTAATTCCTTTTCATTTTTCGTATTCAATTTTTGCTTATTAAGAATGTGACTTATTAATTTTTTATTATAGGTCTTATTCATGATATCCATTGAGCCAGCTCCAATGCTCGAGGATAAAGAGAAATGGTTTGTTATTTTAGTTCTTTTTGTGAACAATCTCTTAAAACAAGTCCTCTAGAAACATTGTCTTGCAAGTGGCTTAGAAATTCAGAATATGATTACCATGCTGAACAGATTCTTTTGCTGGCTTTATGAGTCAGCAACCGAATTTGCAGCCATTATTTTCTATGCCATATAATATGTCACATTCATCGGCCATCTTCTCTTTACAGATCCCAGTTCTTTTAGTCCTTTCTGTTTCCCAAGTGTTTCATTCTCAAACCATATCCCGTTTTACAGGTGCAGTCATCAGATTCATCGCAGATAATCGAAAGACTTTAGTAGCCTTTCTTTTCATAACTGCATCTGCAGTTTCATTCTTTTGTTGCCTTTTGCATGTATGCACATGCTGTGGTTTCCTGAGCTGTCATGCAACTTGTTGCTTGCAAACAGTCCAAATCCTGCAAATTTGGTGGGAATTCATGGTCATTCAACATTATATTACAATTTTTCCTAAAAGATATTGATGATCATCATCGGGTCTCTTTTTGCTTAAGTTGTCTATCTCTGGTTAAGCCCTGTTTTCCTTCATAAATTTCTTTTCGGTCTTGCTTTTGTAATGCATATCCTATAACCTTTTGGTTGTAAAGTACAAAGTTGGGGTCTCAAGTCATTAATCCAGCTTCAATTATGACACTAACAAATTGCAAAAGACATAGTTGGAGTTGTTAAGGGTGAATTTTTGCTGCATTTAGTCAGCTTTTGGTTATACTCAACTCAATGATCCTTATGGCACTGCATTGTAGAACAAAAGACAGTTGGATATATTGACTCCTCCACCAGAGGTTGTGGGCTCATGTATGGTAGCCTTTTAAGTATCAGTTTCCTTATACTCATAAATCTGATGATGTGTCTCAAAATCAGAGAAATAATCATAAAAAATTCCCACATCTTTCTAGTAAAGATTGTGCCTACTTATGCTTGTTTCATGACTGGCATTGTAAATCAATGTTTAAATTTGATGATTCTCATTCAGGTCTCTTGTCTTTCATGACTTTGTTGCAAAATGTCTTACCAAGGAACCGCGTGCTCGTCCCACAGCAGGTGAAATGCTTAAGGTATGGTAATTGTTGGTTTCTGTATAATGTTGTCCTAAGAATTTCAATTTTGAAAAAGCTTGGTGCAATTATTCCTAAAGTAGTTGTTAAACATGAATTACCAGAAAAAGCTTCTCGCATTAAGATTTAAAATTCACTTGTCTTAGTTTCCATATTGTTTTTATGCTCCAGTTGTCATTTTTTATAGAGTTTTCCGTATTGTTTTTTATAAGGGTTTTCTGTGCTTCCTAAATAATATACTTTGTATCTCCATTATAGATTGTGACAAAATGCTTTGAATGCCTGCAAGAATTATCTGTGTTTGATGACCTTTTTTTTTCGGTTTGATGACCTTTTTTTTCGTGGGGATGGGACTATGTAATAGTTTGATCTTTTAATAACTACAAGGAGAAAAATGAAAAAAAAGTTTTGCCTCTGTGATCACCATGATTTAGTGAACCATGTGATTTATATTCACATAGTTATAAGCTTTTGATAAATATAACACTTATTAATATCTTTTAATGATCAGACAACTACCTGTTGAGATTCGTGATGTCAAAACACTTGTATATTCATGTTCGCTAATGTCTGCTTGCGTGTGCATGTGTTTTGTCTCTGTTTTTCAAACTTATATTATATAATTGGTACGCATTCTTTTGTTCTATTCTTATACTTTCTTACTTCAAAGCTATTCTCTTCATTTCAAACTTCAGCACAAATTCATTGAAAGATGCAAATGTGGAGCTACCACAATGTTGCCAAAGATTGAAAAGGCAAGGCAAATTAGGGCCTCAATGGCTCAACAAGCACAAAATATTCTCTCAGACGAACCAGAAGTCAATGTATGCTTCTATTTCCTTACTTTGTGTGCTCAGACATGTTATAAAATCTATATATCTCATCACCACACACACACAAACATACACATACTGCTCGCATGCATAAATGTTATATTTTAAGTATATATGTGATATATCATTGATCGTGCTTGTGTTGCTTCGGTTCTGAAACAGGCAACAATGGGTCCGAAGTTGAATGAGGATTATGGAGATACCGTGCCATCAAAGCCTCAGGTTCAAGTGACAAATGAAGTGCTTGCAACTAGTACTTTGAAAAAGCAACATACATTGGAGGATCTGGAAGAAGGTATTGCTTACTCTGTGTATCTTATATTTCTAGTAAAATTCAGTTATTAGAAGGATACCGTATTCAAACCCTAAATCACATTACAATTTGATTGCATTATTCTTATGTTGCTTTATCTTCATATTGAAATGTGGTATGGTTGTTGTGTGCATACTTTTAACTAAGATAAGAATAATGAGCAAACTCAAAAATTGTTGTTTCTTTTTAGTTAGTTCTTCATATAAACTAACTCTCACTCATGGGGAAAAATTCTCAAGTTTATTTACCATCTGACAATCTTAATCCAAGTTTGGATTGCATACTTGAGCCTGTTTGCTCGTGATAAATGGGAACCATGTAAATATATTGTGTAGTTAACCTTCTTTCTCTGTGAAGTATTGGTTACTGGGTAGAGAGAGCAAATTAGTTTTGCCATTAGTTCACTTCTTTCTGATTTAGCTGAAATCTTTGTTAAACAGGTGACTTTGCATACTTGAGCCTGTTTGCTCGTGATAAATGGGAACCATGTAAATATATTGTGTAGTTAACCTTGTTTCTCTGTGAAGTATTGGTTACTGGGTAGAGAGAGCAAATTAGTTTTGCCATTAGTTTACTTCTTTCTGATTTAGCTGAAATCTTTGTTAAACAGGTGACTTTGGGACTGTTGTAGTTCATGAGACTGATAAAACAATATCCAAGACTCAATGTTCCAATATTAAAGAATCTTCAACTCTTCCTGGACATACTGAAATTAGTGGCACCGGCGGCAAATTGGCTGATGTCAGGTATTTCCTACCCTAGATACTTCATATTTAACTTGGAAGCACATGTATGATTCTTGTCTTTTCTCTTTGCTCCAGGAAAATGCCAAATTTTGTTTATTTGGCTAAGATTATCTTTTGGTATATACAATTGTGGCAATAGATTTCATAACCTCGGTTTGTAACCTATCAATTAATTCCTGTTATGTATCTTCTTTAAAAAAGTTATTGTTTGCCTACTGAAGTGCCTGATTCATTTGGGTATCCTATCAGGGTGGACGATGCAGCAGGTGTTGCTTTAAACAATAAATTGGTTGGTGAATCACATCATCTTACACATACAATACAACCTTCTTCTGCTGAAAATCTCAAGACAAAAATTTCTCAAGGACAGATTGGTAGTGGCAGGGATACCGGCAGTGGCACATTGAAGAGTGAAACAGTCAGCAAGAAAGCTTTTGCTTTGCAAGACAAGGTGATTTTTGTTTTAAACTCTCTATTTACACCAAATAATTGAGGAATGGTGATAAATTTTTTCCAGATTGCATTATAACTAACCTGACCTGAGCCCTTGGCTCCGGTGTTACATTGAAGTTGGAATGAATTTGGAAACTTCTAGAACTTCGTGAAAGTATGTAAGAACGTATAGAAGTCGAAAATAAATGGTTAGATATCAAGTTTATTTTGATATTTAAACAGTCTGTAAACATATGGTAGTTTAATTCACAAGAAACTCAGTATTTCATTTCCTGAAGTTCAGAATGACTAGGTCTTGCTTTTCTGTTTAACGTTTTTCCTTTGCTGAGAAAATTGCTTAGTTACCAGATACTTGTTTAGTTTGGCTTACCCTGCCTCGTGAAATTGAGTGATGCATTTTATTCTCTCTCGTTTCATTTAGGCATGCTTTATTGCTTGTCATGGGACTGCAATGAAGATACCTAATATTTAGTACTTTTGGTTCCTGCAGCTTTGGTCCATATATGCAGCTGGTAATACAGTGCCAATTCCAATTCTGAGGGCAACTGATATTTCCCCTATTGCTCTCTTGTCGGACAATGTACTGGGAGCCATGCAACATGATAACAAAGGAACGGTGGCAGTGGAAGCACTGCAGGAACTTTTTACTGGTGATGGACAATCCAAAAAAGGACGAAGGGGCCAAAATGAGGTTAGACCTCTTACTCTCTCTTTGTATGTGTGTACACCCTATACTTTTGCTTGTCTTATAGGCTGTTTAATGTGGTACAGATTCCCCTCCCTCCAAGTGTCTACCAAAGGCTCACTTCAAGTTCCACGCTATTGAATCTGGCTCAGGCTTTAGCTTATCATAGAATGTATGATTTCATCATTCGCACAATTATACTCATTTGTTCTGTTAACCTGTGGCATGTTAATTTTCTCTTATTGACCTTAGGGCCAGTAAATCAGATAGCTTATGCAATTTGTGATATTTGAAATTCCCAATTGACTCCAGATAGTGATTCTTAATTTCTGTCTGTTCTGCCTGTATGAGTCATTCATGTGTTGCAATTTATTTATTTTTCTAAACTAGAGCTTGTTTTGATATATTACCGTGCAGGTGTTATGATGAGATGCCACTTCAAGAGCTGCAAGTAACACAAGAGGAACAGACCATTCAAAATCTATGTGATACCCTTCGAACTATACTCCGCCTGTAGATAATTTTATGTGGAAATGAAAAATAGAGAAGTATTAAATCTTTTGAATTTTTTTTCTCCCTTCAATAGTTCAATTATTGTTTTCCTGTTCTCCGTAGCAGTACATTTTGTGTAGGTTTGAGGATGGCCAAAGGTAGTTGCAAAGGGGCAGTTAAATGTCCAAGCTCATGTTCTCGCAATTTTTTCATGTACATTACATATTTACATGTGGATGTGGGCTGTGTCGCTCTGGCCGTTGTTTTTGCTTCCAGTTTCATTTATTGTCCCTTAAAAAAGTTTTTTAAGGGTAGGGATGGCGGGAATCCTTGTTAGAGATTTAAATTTAAGCAATTCTTAATGAATAAATACTCTTGGGGGGGGGGGGGGGGGGGGGGGGGGGGGGGGGGGGGGGGGGGGGGGGGGGGGGGGGGGGGGGGGGGGGGGGGGGGGGGGGGGGGGGGGGGGGGGGGGAGAGAAAGGTGATATGTATAATACAGTCAGAAATCTTCTGACTATCTTAGATTTAGACTACATTTCTACGCACTCAGTGATGGGGAAATATTTGTTTCATCCACATTAATGGGGGAGATATGTAATAGATAATCTGTCAACCTCATATCCCAAACAACTTCATGCTAAAGGATGAGAGGTGATTACTTAATTAGGAAACAACAATTAGTAATTTAGACTAAGAATCTGTTCGTTGGCATAATTCTGCAACTGTTAACTTGTTTTGTAAATTGATATTGACTACATATTAGAAGTCTCAAATCTTCTGTTCATTGTCGACTAATCATTCTATTCAATGACAGCCATAGCATCTCAAAAAAATCAGTTGGAATATCAGTTAAACGACAATTAACTAAATCTAAAAAATCCTCACGGCTACTTTTTGGGGCTCGCGCGGTTTCAGTCTCAGCATGAAAGCGATGTCTGGGGAAGCCGTTCTAGTAAATATATTTCTTAAGGTATAATAATATTTATATAAGCACAAGGCTCAAGTCGGGGATGTAGCTCAAATGGTAGAGCGCTCGCTTTGCATGCGAGAGGTACAGGGTTCGATCCCCTGCATCTCCATTCGTTTAACTTTGCAATTACAATTCGACTACGTCGAAAGAAACTACGTCCTTTTATTTAGTTGAAAACCGATTTTCCAGCCCCACAAAACCCAGGGGCCTGAGACAGTAACCGGGCATTAGCGGTAGTAACACTATGTTTTTTCAAAATTTACGACGCAGTGTGGGCAGGTGGTCACTCTTCTTCTCTTCTTCATCTTTGTCGACAAGAAGGCTCTCTTTTTTAGCTTTGCCCAATATACAACATAACTCACTCCTCTTTCAAAATCCTCGTCGTTTTGTTGATGTTTCTCTTCAACCAACTTCTCCTTTAGCTTTATCTCATCGATTCTTAAGCTCCAGTGTCACTCAAAATAAAGACCACTACGAACACCCACTTCAGCGTAAGCTTCGTTTTAGCTATTTCCACGCTGGTTCTATATGATATTTTCTTCCATCACTCATGTGTATTATGTGTTTGATTAAAGTTCTATTCCAACGGCTTTATTTGCTTATATATTATTTGATGTTCCAATGAACGTCAATTTTATAATTTTCTTACCACCTCCGCTCTCAATTCACTCTTTTTCCATTTGTGTTTTAAATTTCCACTGTATCTCACTTGTTTTTGATAATTTCTAAATGTGGTTTGGGAGTCGCTGAGAAACTCTTGTTTCCACCTCCGCTCTCAATTCACTCTTTTTCCATTTGTGTTTTAAATTTCCATTGTATCTCACTTGTTTTTGATAATTTCTAAATGTGGTTTGGGAGTCGCTGAGAAACTCTTGTAACTGCTGCAGATGAAGAAACTGAAGCGGGAGAAACCACAGATGATGGATGGGAAGAGGAGGATGAGGCCGAGCCTCAGGTACAGTGTTGCTGTGTTTTTGTTGAAGGGTTTGGTTGCTCATATTTCTTTTTCTACCATAAATTTATAGTGGATTAATTTATTTGTTCGTTATTACAGGTTGGTGATGGAGGGGATGGGGGTGGCGTGGTGTTTCAAGTTGTACCCTGGGGCGAACGAGCTCTATCTATTGCCCATGAGGTCTTGTTGCAGTTTGGTGATGACATAAAACTCTATGCTTTCAAGGCTACTCCTCGTGGATATGTTTATGTGAGACTAGATAAATTGTCAAACAAGTAAGGCTTTCTACACTTTTGTTTGTATTAAACTTTTTCCAGTGATGAGAACCAAAATTCATAATTTAGTACGCAAATAATCACTGTTGAGCCCCTAATGGTTGATAGGTGCAGTATGAAGCATAGACTACCAAAATAATTAATTTCCAAAATTTTATATCAACATATTCTACACATGTTCAAATATTTCAAACAATTCAATCCACTAGTTAATAAGCGGCATTCGATCAACAAGTTCTAACTTATGGAGTTGTTTAAGTTGAAACTATTTTATTTGTTAGTTCAAGTTTTTCTATTTGGGCACTTGATAAATAACGATGTTAATTCAAAATCCTTAGTTGAATACTCTCTTGTAAACTGTCAAACTTTGATAGCTAATAAAAGCTTCATTCTTATGCAAAATATACCCATTTTCCTCTACACAAACAAACTAGATGAAAATGGTATCTATTCTTTTGCTTGACCACGTTCCTAAACGGTTTGATGTCAATTATGCTGGTTTTAGATTGTAGATCGTGGTGTTGGTAAAGTACTTGTATTCATCTCTTGATGTTTCTTTTTAAGTTAAATTACCAACATGCCTTTTATTAGATATGGATGTCCTAGCATGGAGGAGCTTGAAAGTTATAGTCAAGAATACAAGAAAAAATTAGATGAAGTTGGAGCTCTTGGAGAAATACCTGATGATTTGGCTCTTGAGGTAACGAAACAAATTGCTAACTGCGCTTTTTTATTGTTGCTCAGTTCATATATGCTGTGATGGCAAAATATACAAAACAAATAAGGCTTTACTTTAATTTGCAGGTATCAACTCCTGGTGCAGAACGGATGTTGAAAGTACCCAATGATTTAGGTCGTTTTAAAGAGATGCCCATTACAGTTTGCTATGAAGACCAGGACTCTGATAGCAGGGAAAAGACTGGGGTCTTCCTGTTGGATTCCATAGAGATGGACTCAGAGATTTGTGTGTGGAAGTTGGCAGATGTGAAGGAGAACAGGGACCCTCAAGAGAAAGGTAGACCATTAAGCCGCAAGCGGAGAGACTGGAGATTGAATTTGCCTTTTGTGATGCATAAAAGGGTGACTTTATATCTTGAATACTGAAAAATCTGTGCGGAATGTATTATAGGAATTAGGAAACAAGATTATAGAGTCTCTGCTGTCTTAGTTGAAAAGGTCGAGCACTTGAGCTTGTATGCATTTAAAACAATGCTTTCAAAATCATTTTCATCTGAAATATTAATCATCTGAATCTTATAAGATCATGCTTAAATTTCGATTTCGTTTCATGGACCGTTAATAATGAGCGGCTCAAATACCGGCTGCATATATCGTCTATGTAGACTTGTAAACTGAAAATTATTGTCTCGTTAGCTATTGATTAATTTTTACTCACATTGAGAGCAAGGGAAATCTCAATTTCATTACTGATCTGTGAGAGCAAGAGCAATCAACAATCACCACTCATCAGCAATTAACTGATGATAAAATTACTAACAGATGAAGGAGTGATGATGTGTTATCTTCTCAGCAAGGTAACCAACAAGCCGCGGCGTACAAAGTTTATCATTGAAATGTATGATTCTACTATGGTGATGAAAACATATTTGGCAAAGAAAATTTGGAGAAACAGGTGAAAAGTTTCCATGCCTGCTCGCCAAGATAAAAAGAGTTCCCAGAACGGGTACCGTATAGATAGAAATTTAAATGGAAAACTCAAGAGAGAAGAAAGATATTAAATATGAATCAAAACCTATCAGGCTTGATGGACCATGACCGAATATCAGTTATTTTAATAAGGTTCCGATATATATGCACAAAACTAACAAGGTTCCGATATATATGCACAAAACTAACAGTTGACGCAGAAATCTGATCAACTAGAGAATTAATCGTGTAGGGTAAAAGCTCATTTAGTCTCTGTATTTTAAGTTTAGTATCCATTTAGTCCCTATATTTTAAGTTGACGCAGAAATCTGATCAACTAGAGAATTAATCGTGTAGGGTAAAAACTTATTTAGTCCCTGTATTTTAAGTTTAGTATTCATTTAGTCCCTATATTTTAAGTTGACGCAGAAATCTGATCAACTAGAGAATTAATCGTGTAGGGTAAAAGCTCATTTAGTCTCTGTATTTTAAGTTTAGTATCCATTTAGTCCCTATATTTTTAAAAATGCCTCGAAACATCCATGCAGTTAAAGTATTGATACCCCTAACGTTACTTTTTATTTCTTTTGGCTTACTTTTACAATATTACCCTTTTATAATAATTGTTTTGTTTGGACATTAATAAAAAGAAAATAATTAAATTACCAATTTAACCATTAAAAATTATATTAAATTTTAATTGTCAAAAATTAAATTGTTACTTTTTATATCTTTTGGCTTATTTTTACAATATTACTATTTTCCAATAATTTTTTTAGACATTAATAAAAAGAAAATAATTAAATTACCAATTTAACCCTAAAAAATAAAAAAATTATATTAATTTTTAATTGTAAAAAATTGTATGCAAACTACCAAGTGTGCAAATGGTACTTACAAAAAAATTAAAAAAATTGTATGCAAACTACCAAGTGTGCAAATGGTACTTACAAAAAAATTAATATAATTTTTTTTTCTAGGGTTAAATTGATAATTTAATTATTTTCTTTTTATTAATGTCCAAAAAAATTATTATAAAAGGGTAATATTGTAAAAGTAAGCCAAAAGAAATAAAAAGTAACGGTAGGGGTATCAATACTTTAACGGCATGGATGTTTCGAGATATTTTTAAAACTATAAGGACTAAACAGACACTGATCTTAAAATACAGGGACTAAATAAGCTTTTACCCTAATCGTGTATGTAGAGGCGATACACAGTTTTACGTAATTTAGCCAGGGATAGAAATTAAATGCTTTTAATACCATTAATTTAATGGTTTTACTTATTGAAAAACAAATCCAATTTTTACTGTTACAGTATCTTGTCCTTTGTATTAAGAGAGGCATTCTGTTTATAATCTTCTACTTATAACATAAAATTTGAATTCACATTCTTCTTAGTCATCTATATTACTTAAGATTCGAATGATAATATAATTTTATATCTATCCATATTTATTTAACGTATTTTCTTAAATTAAACTTATCGATTCTTTTAGGTCATGAGAGTGGACTTAAATCAAGTGTCTAATTTTCAATTCATGGATAAGACACTCGATTTAAGTCCACCCTAGCAACCTACAAGAATCTTAAGTTTAATTTAAAACGATAAGTTAAAAAGATACGGATAGACACTTGACTCAAAATAAAAATATTTTAGACTTTCCTTCAACAATTTTTCGCATTTCTTGATAGAAAATTACAAAATATATTTTTATTTGTTTAGGTTCTTCAACTAGCTGATCAATTAAGTCCAATTCAATTTTTCTTTATTTGTTACTTTTCAGGACAGTGACTGTGTTGTTTGTCGGATTAAAAAACTTAAAAGAAACTTGGGATACCTCTTTGAGGCAGAAAGTAGAAGAATTGACAGCGACAATAATGCTATTCTGGAGTATTGTGGATATAGTAACTGCACGGTAATGGCGCCGATGAATCTCGACACAAGTACAACTGAACAAACGGCACAAGCAAGCAGCGGCAGCCGGCACTTCTGTGTCTCTTACGTAATATTTCAAAGAAGAAGATCACGTAATATGCACATGCAGCCCATAGGCTTACTACTCATCTAGTGGCCGGCGGAAGGCATGAACGTTTCACGCACAGCGAACAAAGCCTTGGTCACTAAAGTTCTCGTTGACAGTACGATGCTTTCAACCCATTCCTTATTTCAGCACTCAGTGCATAAGCTTAAGCGTGAAAGAAAATTGCGGGCATACGCAAGAGTTACAATACAATGGTTGCTATGTCATTCCGTGGTCATCAGTGATTGTTCAATACAGAAACTTTTGGGTCCAATATCAAGATAACAAAGAAATAAAGAACCCCGGGGGGTGGGGGGAAACAAAAAATTGGATGAATGAATTGCTACAATCGCCTTGACAAAAAGAACCAAAAAAAAAAAAAAAATGAATTGCAGCAACTTTGTATGACAAACTTTCTAATCTACAGCTTCGAGCAGAGCCCTTGGATCAGTTGTTGACATAAAATCTGTCGAGCACCTCGGCATACACAACAAATGCTGATGCAGTGAGACTATTCGTGCTGCGGCAATAGTAACAAGGGCGTAAGGTTATTACTGCCGATGATTTATCCTCCACCTCTGGACAGATTTTGAGTGATTACCAAAGACCCAAAAAAATGTACAAGTCGTATCATGTGATGCTAAATCAATTATTTTTTCAAGAAAGGTTTTTGACAAACAAGTAGCCGTTGGTCACTCCCATTCTGAAGGTCGATCACCCTTGCTTCCCATCGCATCTGTGTAACAACCATTCGTGCCATCTCTATAGCTCCCAATTTATCAGAAATAACAACCCATCCCTGGTGACCAAACACATATCTCATATATCAAAATAAAGTGATGGTGGATTATTGACTGCTGTAAAACAATACCGGGAACAAGGAGCAAATGACCATAATAAACCACTTTGTAGGCTACAGCATAATGTTCAAGAATAAGCAGTTGGATAATAAACAAATGGAACGCAGAAAAAATACCTCAGGGCGTAGAATTCGATCCATCTCCAAAAATAAATCCATCAGATCGCACCTCTCTGAAGAGAGATGTGAGAGGAGCCCATTTGCATGAAGCATGTCATATGTTCGGGGATAAGTGGGGAAGGGTTCACACCTGTGCCCATACAGATAGATCAGATCTGTAAATCTAAATGATACAGCTGAGAGTCTGACACAGTAATTTTCTTCTCAACAAAATATTTCAATTCAGAACTAACAAATAACAAAAATAAAAAATAACTAGAATTTTTTAAATTGTCTTAAACACGCCTTTGAATTTTATGAAGGTCCTCAGCAAATACGTATAACTGTCTTGGGACATGTAGATCAAAGAAAGAGTCAAACATAGTTATCATTTGAGGGATCTTGATTTCCTAAATTCCTGTTATATGGGCAAATTTTATATCTTAGAAATTTACTCTTCCCTAAGAAGTAAAGAAGTCAACATCCTCACTAAAAAAAAAATTGTAAAGAAGTCAACACAAAAAGGCTACAGAACAATTGTTAGCAACTTAAACTCAGCAGGTTTCAAAATCAGAAATTATTCAAATAGCATAAACCATTCAAAATAAAAACTTTTATCGACAAATTTGCCAGAAAATTCAATCAGGAAAACCTCAGAAGAAATTGAATTATTATTTTTATTTTTCTTTCTGCAAAACCAAGAGATCAATCCTGATTCTTAATCGCCTCAATTCTAAGATGCTTACAAACATCACACTCACAAATTTTATTTAACAAATCCAAAACTTAACTTACCAATCATGCAAAACACCAGCAAAGCCTTGATGAAGTATGAGTGGAAGCGTATTTCGAGCATTGACAGGCACAACATTCATCACCCACACAGATTTTTTCTCCTCCAAAAATGCAGCATTTAAACCCCCATAATGAGCATTCATGTCCATCACATTGCGTATCATGTTAAATGGAGGTAATGGATCTTCATCGCCTGGCCTCTTAGGATGGTCTGAGAAAATTAGGGGAGTGAGCAACGACCAGAAATTTTTCAGAGCTGACCTCCAGACCTGTAAGTCTTCAAAAAAATCTTCAGGCTGGACTCCTGTAAGGACAAAACTCCATCAAAAAACTGGAACAGGAACAACACACCAATAAGGAATTAATACACAAGCTGCATGTAGCACAACCAAAACAATACATTGGGAGAAGATAATCTTGAAACAATACTTTCCGTGAACTTCAAGCTCAGCTGAGCTCAGTTGGGAACCAGAGGACCTATTCTGGATGGAAATCCAGCGCTTGCTGTTTGTTGCACTTATACATGAAACAAGGGGATGATAGTATGGTACAGCGTCGTGTTCTTCTTTGCAAAGTGGTAAACCATGCTTGCTTTGTTATAGAAGAAAAAAAGAAGCATCAGAAGAGTTTTCCCTTAGAGCCATTACTTTGAGAAAAGAAGTATGATAATTTCTCACAAACATAATTCAGTATAGCAAGGCACATGGAAATATGGAAGTTACTAAAGTTAAAAAAATCTTATACCTAGCAGCGAAACTAAAATAGGTTGTAATTCCTTTCAAAACAGAAAATAAACCTTTCAAAAAGAAAATAAAGTGTAATAGAAAAGTGCTTATTGTTATTGAATCTCACCGAGATGTGTAGCAATGAGCATCAACAGTCTTTTGCCAAATGAAAGTCTCGTCCTGCTGAGAAATTAAACTCCAACATATTTTTTCAGTGAATTCTTCCATTACCTTTAGCAAGCTTTTATTCTTCCTACTTGATGAACTTCCCCGCGGTTTGCTTTCAGGCGAGGTTAAAACAAAGTAACCTCCGGGCTTGAGTAACCGGTCCACTTCAATAAGAAATATACCTTCTGTTTTGTGTAGTAATGGTCAGAAGCTAAGCAATGAGATTCTCAGAAGAAAGTAGCACGCACACACTAAAAATAAAAATTAAAGAAATCATGGCATTAGTTAACCAAATCACATCGACAATAGCATAGACTTGATCATTGAAACTTCCAACACGAATCCAGTGGTATATTACAAAAAACTCGAGTGTTTTATAATTCCTGAGAATTAAAAAAATTAAGTAATTCCAACATCAGATGTGTATTCTATGGTTTCCAATGTTTCTATCTCTCACCTTTTTGTTTATCATTCAAACTAAAAAATATTGACCATATAAGTCTGGTTAAGACTATATCTGTGTCTGACAACCTAATAAAATAGAATGTAATTTGGTGGAATATGCATTATTGGAATATTTTCACAAAGGAAAAAATTTCTTATGTATAATGGCCTATTAATGCCAACAATCCAATTGGGATGAGATCTGCAGAGACGGCATTTCAGCATAGAAGTTCAGAATCAGTTCAATACATGCTATTTGTCAATAAAATTATAACAATGGAGGGGCAGAGGACACAAAGAATTTTAGACAATTTTGAATATTAATAGACAGGAATATAATTTCAGTTCAGGTTCAAAAAAAAAAAAAGGCTCATAAGATTTTAGCAAACAATCCAGCTGCTGCCAGACATGCTAAGTTGCTAACAGCTCAAAATACAGCATCCAGTTTGAATGCCATCTGGTCTTTGCCAAAATTTACCAGCAAATGGATTTCTTGCCCTATACAGCCATCTTATCCTTCCTGATATTATTCTTGAGATACATCATTCCAGCAAATTTCAGCACAGAAATTTAAAGAAGGTAGGCTTATATCAGTCAGGAATTCACTCAGGGTCGATAACCATATGATTCTTTCATTTATGGCCAAGCAGCACCTATATGCTGTGGTTAAAACTAAATAAGCAGTAATAAAATACCTATGGATGTCAGTCAATGGATTAAAACAGTGAACCCGTATTTGTAACACTTTCAGATAAGAACAATTCAGCACTGAAACAAACACAATAAATTTTAAGCAAACAACAGAAAGCAAAATATAGGATTCCAGCAACACTCACATTCCTTTCTCCAAATAATATTTTGAATCAACCAAAAGAAAGCACACCAGTGACTAGAAGAAAAATGCTCAATAAGTCCAGATGTACCTTTTTGATCCCAAATGATCCCACACTGAGCACAATGAACCATGTCAAACGACAATGATGGATACGGAAGTTGTCTTGAGATGAAGTTGCCAATCATGGCCGGAAGACCTCTCTCAAGGGCCAACTGAACTTGGCTGCCAGTTGCCTCATACACCGCAACACAAACAGCCATCAGCTTCAATGATACTAAATGAGCTCCAAAACTTCCAAATCCACAGCCAACATCAAGTACAGACTGAACCTGTAAGGGACATAGCAAAGATTAAAAATCATAATGCGAAGAGTTCTATTTTCCTTTCAAAAAGATAAAGGGCAAAAGAAAAATTGCAAAATAGACACAAAACATGCCTGGGTTTTACTGCTAGAATAAAATGATACTAAAGTTTCTATTCAACAAACGCGAGCTCTTTTGGCAAGTTTTGACATTAATGTTAAAATATATGCATTAATAACCATGATATGCAAAGAAAACTTACACCGGCTTGAAGAAATTCAGAGTCAGTTCCTAGCCCTATCATCTCAGCAATCTGGCGAGAATAATCTTTGACACCGTCAAATACCAATCCATCTTCAGAATGAAATGCAATTTGATTCTCTTCCAGTAACATCAACCTAGCAGATTTATTACAGATGACAAAGACATGAGTAAATCATCATATCTCACAAATCCAACAAAAAAAAAGAGAGGAGAACAATAAACTTTGAATGAAACTATGCAATCCTAATGATTTGAGCAAATCATGCAACTGTAGAGGATCAATGTAAGTTTAAATTTAACACTTACAACCACCGAAGAATCATGTTTAGCATAAATTAAGGAGTACCTCTTTGTCATGCTTCCAGACGAAAGAAATTGGTCTTTTGTTATCTTCACATTTGCACTCCATATCACATCTCTACCAGCTGGCCACCTCAAGGGGATCTTATAATCCTTTGGGGGCCGAACCAAACACCGGTCTCCTAGTCCTGACATTCCACAATGCCGATCAAACTCCTCTCCCTCTTTAAACCCAGCCAACAAATTTGCTGACACATTGTAACAAGGCACAAAGTTTTCTCTTTCTTTGCCACAAAGATCAAGCTCCTTTGGCCTAGTCGTTCCCAATGAAAGAGTTCTAAGCTCCAAATAATCAACCGCAGCTTGCTCCTTTAGCCTCCTATAGCTTGAATAAATATTGGGTTTCGAGGATGAAGTTACAAAGTCTAAGGTATTAGACGCTGATGATCCTAATACAGCAATTAGCGCAACAATGCTTAAAAAGCATAATAACAACCAGCTGAGTGGGGCTCCGCGGCCAAGAATAACGGACAGTTTATTGAACCAGGGGCTTCTCATGTCCAAATTGCTTGATCGCCTAAACAGTCTAGAGTTTCAAAGTCCACTAGATAGCAAATCCCTTTAATGTATTAATCCAGGAACAACGAAAACCATAACCTATCATAACACATAAGTTCCGATATATGTTACCATGAATCCGTACAACTAAAACAAGCATTGAGATACTCCTTTTTAAACTAAATCTCCAATAAAATGCACAGAGATTTCACGTGTGATTGGAGCATCACACACACTCACATTACTAAAAACGCACGAACCAGATCACCACACCCAAGTTTGAGTTCCTGATTACAGATCAGTAATTCACAAAAACTGAACAGTGCAGCAGAACCAAAAGTCCAAATCACACCAAAAAAAGAATCAAGTTCTCTCAGAATAGTAATGCTGATTGTACACTACTAAGTAATGCCAAGTGTAGAAACACCACCCTGCAACAGCAAGTAATCAACCAACCAATCAGATCAATCTGCAATAAGAAAAGTCAAAGATCCACCGAATCAATATGACACAATTAATTTAGATTCAGTAACGGCTGGCATGACTGTTCCCCAAAAAAAAGAAAAAAGAAAAACTATCATTTGCTTTACACAACTTCAACTACCCAAAAGACCAGAATGCAAAGGTTCCCATTTCTATAATCAACTAAAGGAAACCCAGATCTCAAAAAAGAAATCAGATCAAGAGCACAAAAAGAGATGAAAAGAAAAAAAAATGAAAACAAAATTAGGGATTTTGAATGCGCACCAATTCAAAGAGTCGTTGAATCAGTGAAGAACAAAGATTGAAAGCAAACAGAGCTACTTTTGTTAAGCGTCCAGTTATATATCGAACTCAAGTTTTTGGGGATTGTGTTGGGTTGGAAATAAATACTTTAATTAAATCAGATCTGAAAAACAATTAAAGGCTCTAACTTTTAGACAAAACAAACAGGCAACAAATCAATTCTCCTCTACAAACACAAATAAGGAATAATTGTAATTTATGTTGCAAGCTTTTGCTTTTCGTGCCACTATTAAATTTGTTTGTTCTGTCAATTACGCAGCTACGCTGCGCCAGCCTTAAAAAAAGATTCAAGCCCATCTGGCATTTGCTAGAATGACAGGTGGTATTGCACTAGTAGGTGGCTTGGCCAGATTCTGGCCTTGGATTTGGTACAGAAGTGGAATTGGCGGTTGTGATTTTGCCCGTCATCTGATTATGGAGTATACCCTTTATTTAAGTCTGCGATTAGCTGGATTTAATTAACAGAGACAGCGTTAAAATTTACCACCTGTCAAAACAGAATGGACTCTGCATTGATTTTTTGCTTTCAAGCATTTCAGCATGTCAAATGACACCAATGTGGAACATGAAAGTTTCTCTTGGGTTCTTATTTTCATTGTCAACGGAAAAATTGATCCCGTCAAAATCAGGGGGTTTCTTTGCCCATTACTCATTTACCAACTTAATTTATTCTAATTTAATTGAGTTGATGGAAATTTGATAGCCTAACTTAATCGCTGATGCCAACCTGTAGATTAGATTTGGTTCTAGATTGGCTATTCGGCCGTAATAAAAAAATGCGCCCTCCCCTTGTTTTCAAGTTCTCTGTCTCGTGGGGCACGATTGTTGGTAGAAGCCTTGGGCTATTAATTTCTCAAGTACTGCTCTGCTCAACACGAATCCTTGACAGAAATTTATTAATCGCACGTCTGCTAGGAAATGGTACAATGGTGCCCAATGATAAAGGATACTTAGGCTTTCTCTGATGCAATACATGCCAAAAACACAACATTCTTTTTTTCTTTTTAATTCTTTCCCTGGAAAGCAATACTTTACTTCTTAGTACAGAGCCATTCATGTTGCAACACAACCTAGAGGAGTATTCAAAAACTCGAAAGGAGGATTAAGCCAGAGATGTATCAAATAGCTTACTAAAACATTGTCATCCTTCAAACAGTTGTTTCTAGTTCCCTATTCAAGTAGTCAACAAACATCCGCTTTGCACTGTCAGCATCTGAGGGAGGTGGTGGTCCACTCAAACTTGTTTGCCCTGTCAATTTGATGAATGTCCTTCGCAGCCTTCGTAGCTCTGGCAGCCCAACTGACCTTGAAATACTGATATTTGGTAAACCCTGCCCAAGAGATATCCCATTCATGGGCCCTCCAAGAGCCTTGGATTGTGCTTCGACAATGGCATTAATCACTTCTTGAGTTGCTCTGTCTAATTCATACAATGAATTTGCCTCAGAGAATCGTGTATTTTGTGTTGCAATTGTTGGCTGTAAGATCTTAACATCCCGTGATTTTGAATCCACTTTTTTGGTTAGATAAGCAACGGCGTCCAAAATGGCGGCGGAAGAATTTTCTATTCCATCTTTATATGGGCACAGTTCAAACAAAGGGGAATCCCACCGATTTCTTCTATCTGGCTTCTCAAACCTTCTTACCAAATCTTCGAATATCTTATCATCATAAGCGGCTTCTCCTTTCTCACGGCGCTCTTTATTCCATTTTCTACAATGATCTTCTTCCAAGTCGCAATACAGAACACAGTATCTAATCCCTGCAGCACGAGCTAAGCACCATAACTCATATCTGTAGCCCTTGATACTGTTCAAAGAATCTACTATTATAATATTATCTTTGGACACAGATCTATCAACTTCAGACCTGAGAACTCCACGCAAATTCTTCTCTGCAGGCATACTGGCATAGCTCTGATTGCGATCAAGATGAAAAGAAGCTTCATCAATAATCCTGACAGTCTCTTTTGCCTCTGATTCTTTTAGAGCTTCAGCTAGACATGTTGCTGCCAGTGACTTTCCACTGCTCGGTTGCCCACAGATTACAATCAATGCCATCAGTCAAAACAGTTGGCCCTGAGATTAGACTAGAACATCAGTAACGATCCTTTTTGCCTCTAATCACTCGTACACTGTGTATCACACTTAATCCCAATCCCAAGTGCAAAATCATTAAAAAGACAGAAAGATTAGAAAACAACAATATTGAATAGAAAGATTCGAAAACAACAATATTGAATAGAACTCTTGCTCTCATCCCATTCTAAAAAATTTTGATAAGAAAATAAAAGATCACCTACAGAATAGAAGAATTTTGAAGATCAGGCTAATCAGATCAACCGTAATGGAATATAGATACCAAGGGATGGGCAAATCGGGTTTCGGGGGTTGTTCGGGTTTCAGTTTGGGTTACAAGCAGTTTGGATGGGAGAATTCAACCCAATCAAGTTCAAAACGCAAACCAAACCGAAAGCGAATTTAATTTGGCTCGGTTGAGTTTGGGTTTCAGTTTTGGATCGGTTAGAATTGCAAATTCAGATATAAATTTCAGTTTTGGTTGCAATTCGGATTACAACCTATTCCAAAATTCAATTCAATTCAATTTCAAAATGAATCAAGTACCAGCCCAGCTCAATGATGTAAAAATGAATACCAACTACCAAGCAACCACAACAAGTCTTTAAAAAAAAAAAGTTGACGAAAAAGAAAAAAATAACGCGCAGTCCAGTACCAAGGCCGCAAGCTACTGAAGTTACAACTCCAAATGACAAACATATATAATAGATTGATAATTTATCACCATCAACACTCAAGACAAGAACAATTACAATATTAAGAAACCAAATCAGAAACAAGTACAAACAGCGATTATACAAAAGAAGATTGAACAGTTTCAGTGCTTGTAACGCCTCTTATCCATGCCCAAAATAAGATTGAATTTCAAACATCGATTCATGCACAATTTGGAATCGCACATATAACCTTACCTTGTGGCGCTGACGACGGCGAACGAAGCCGGAGGCAGCGACGGCAGAGGCGGCAGCAACTGGAACGAGGAAGCAAATTGAGAACGGCTAGAAGCTGCGGCGTTGGCACACTTGAACGAAAGTGACAGCGGCGGCAGCCTGGGCGTGGGAGTGTGCGAGTGAATTTGTCGTTCTCTCTTTCACGGTACAAAGAAGTGAAGAAAGAGAAGGGGAATTAGGGATTTGTAAAATTTATCTGCGTCGTCACTGTTTATTATGAGCATTGGTTTTTTTTAACGCGGATACACTATTAAACAATATAATATAATTTTTTTTATACTAACAAACTTTCAAATTATACGATCTAATAATTAATTAAAATGATTTTATCAAACTGTACAGTTTAATAATGATTAAAAAATTAATTCTATTAAATTGTATAAGATAATTATATATCCACATTTCAAAAAAAAAAATGAGAGTATCTACAGTAAAAGAAGACTATATATAAATTTTGAATTCTATTAAATCAGTCGATTTAATAATTTTTTTAAACTTAAATAAAGTATAAGATTTTAAACTAAATTAATTATATATAATGCTGGTTTTATTCAAAATTCGTAACTTCATTAAAATTTAAAAAATAAATTAAATTGTGTAGTTTAATAGTATGATAGATTTAATAATATAATGCAATTATAATATTGAATTGCTTTCGCAGTTATTACACTATGTAATTGAGTACAACTCGAACCGAAATAAAACAGATAATTGACTTTCGTTACGAGATGAGTTTTATTG
>MKYO02005273.1:0-25811 GCA_002013955.2 Citrus medica | reverse complement strand
ATATGAAAAATTATCTTTCAACCACTAACCGTTTTAAGCTATTCTGCAAGATATCTTAGAAATGCTAACTGGTATGAGCTTCTTTGCTTAGTGTCTATCACAGTTGAATTCATGATGCAGAGCATTGTTATTCTCCTTATTTTTACCAGATAGAACAGGATTGAAATGCTGGTGTTGGGGATTCTTAAGAAAGGATAGCACCTGCTCCTTTTTCTTCCTGTTTAGATGGGATCTAATCAGTAGGTGTCTGAACTCTTAAGGGGAGTTGATGTCAGATTTCTAAACCAGGTTTTCTTCAAGTGTTAAGTTTATGAATAGGCCAAAGAAAAGAAAGCTGATATCTAGTTAGGGATATGTACTCCTCTTTCAGCATCCTATGGACCAGAAAATGGCTTTTCCTCCATTAAAATATGTGTGAGATTCTTCACTGTATGGGGATGCTTCACCTCTGCATCGTTGTAGACCACCTAAAAAATAACGAGTGGTTGCAGGAAACATTAAGTCATGGCTTTCACAATAATGGTTGAGTGTTTATAGTTATGTGCCTTGACATTGGTTTGTAATTGTTATATTAACAAAATAACCAACAGACATCGTTGATGATGTTCAAATAAAGGTTAAAGGAAAGTATAATTACAGTGGATGCTCAGTTGCTGAAATAGGTCATCAGCTTTTTGGATTGTGCTATTTCAGAAAGTATTTAGACCTTCTTTGGTGGATTCTGCCTTTGTTTCATATACTCTTATATCTTTCTCCATTTAAGTTGTTCTGACAGGGTAAACTATTTATCACAGCTTAAGGCTTGTACTTCAGCACTCTTTCAGTGCTGAATCAGCTAGAGGAGACCAGTCACCTCTGTGCAATTTGGATAATTCAGAAGCTCTTAGAAGTCTTGTACGAAGAGTTATTAAACAGAGTTTAGCAAAGCTAGAGCTGGAGCCAACTGCGTCAGAAAGATCTATTAGATGGGAACTTGGTTCTTGTTGGGTGCAACATCTACAAAAGCAGGAAACCCCAACAGATACCAAGTCAACGAGGTCTGGGGATGATATTGAGACTGAACATGCTGTCAAAGGTCTTGGGAAGCAATTTAAATTTTTGAAGAAGAGGGAGAACAGACCTAACCTTGTTGTTAGCAATAATGAGGCTAACGAAGATGACAATGGACCGTGCAGCATGAATGTGGGAACTAATGGCAGACAGCAAAGCAATGGCGAGCTCAATTGTGGGATGGAATTGAAAAAACTAATTTCTGAAGAATCCTTCTTGCGATTGAAAGAAACTGGCACTGGCCTTCATTCAAAGGTTTCAAAATCTCAAATTTGTTTTGTATTTCAACTGTAAAGTTTGCTACTTTTTGTGTTTTCATTATGCTAAATTTGGTTTGTTTTATTTTCATATGGAATGACTGGTAAAATTAATTTCTTGTGCAGGCAGTGGATGAGCTTATGAAAATGGCATACAAATATTATGATGACATTGCTTTACCAAAGCTGGTACTATTTAATTTATTTAGGGCCTTTGTTGCAGCCAATTTAGACGTGTGGGGATGGTTTATGGACTAATTTGCATTCTTTATTAGGTAACAGACTTTGGATCACTTGAACTTTCTCCGGTTGATGGCCGCACACTGACAGACTTTATGCATTTAAGGGGACTACAAATGCGCTCTTTAGGTCGCGTGGTGAGGAATTTCTCCCTCTCTTTCTCTCTCAGACATGCAACCTATTCACCCGTGGAAATCGGAATAAACAAATGTTGTCTTTCTTTATGTAAACAAAGCCCCTAAGTTATCTTTCTATATGTAAACAATCTCCCCAAGTCTTCCTGGATTGAATTATCAATGTTCCATTTTGAAAATTGTACTACATGATAGAATTTTTGACATTGTTGACCTTTTCCAAGATATTGAATTATTGTCGTCTTTAGATATTACTGTATGTTGTATGACATACAATATTTTGAGAAATTGACATGCTAATACTTGAAAGCCTGGTATTCTTCTTCTGTTGGTTCTAATCCCATTTACAAATTCAGGTTGAACTTGCAGAGAAGCTTCCTCACATACAATCACTTTGTATTCATGAGATGGTTACTCGAGCGTTCAAGCATGTACTTAAAGGAGTCATCGCATCTGTTGACTATTTATCAGACCCATCTGCAGCTATAGCTTCTTCCCTAAATTTCTTATTTGGCTGTTGTGAGATGGAAGATGACCAAAGCTTGAATGAAGATCATATCCTTAGATTTCAGTGGCTACGAACATTTCTTGGCAGAAGATTTGGTTGGTCCCTGAAAGACGAGTTTCAGCATTTGAGAAAGATTTCAATTCTACGTGGGCTTTGCCATAAGGTAAGGTACTGTCTTTTCGGTTCCTTTGGCAGTGGATTATTTTCAAAGCTTGAATTTTGCTTGTAAACTTTACCCAGGTTGGGTTGGAGTTGGTTCCAAGAGATTATGATATGGAATGCCCAAACCCATTCACGAGAGATGATATTGTCAGCATGGTTCCTGTGTGCAAGGTGAGACTATTTTCTCTCTTAATTGTGTTTTGATTTAGTTTTTACATTCTCAATGAGTCACTCATTTGTAAATTGAATGTAATTGTGCTATTTTTATGGCATTCTACAGCATGTAGGTTGCACTTCAGCTGATGGACGGACTTTATTAGAGTCATCCAAAATTGCCCTTGATAAAGGAAAACTAGAAGATGCTGTAAATTATGGGACAAAGGTAATAACCCACTCGATCTATACGTAAGAATTACATTATTCTTTTCATAATAAGGCATCTCTTGATCTCATATGATGTATTACTTGCATTGCAAGGCACTGGCAAGGATGATAGCTGTTTGTGGTCCCTACCATCGGACTGCTGCAAGTGCTTACAGTCTTCTAGCTGTAGTTCTCTACCATACTGGAGACTTTAATCAGGTACGACAATCTTCAGTTGTATAATTATAACGTCCTTCTGTACGGAGGTTCTCATTCAGTGGGACATTTGATTTGAAACTGTGTTATGGCTAGTTTTTATGGTCTTGTATAAAGATATGCATTAGGAATTATAATTTTCTGGACTTAGGAATTACATGGACAGGCATTAGCATAATTTTGATATCAGATTATATATTTTAACTAAATCAAACACGTTCATGGTTCTTATGTTCTGGCATTTGGTCTAATGGCATCTGCGTCTGAGTGTTAAGAGTAGCGTTCGTATGTACTCAAGATATCTTCTTCTTCATTTTAGGCAACTATATATCAGCAGAAGGCATTGGATATTAATGAGAGGGAACTTGGTCTTGACCATCCAGATACAATGAAAAGCTATGGGGATCTTTCAGTTTTCTATTATCGCCTTCAACACATTGAATTGGCTCTTAAGTAAGTAGCACTGCTTGATTTACCAGGGCAACTTTGTGATTTTCATTCTTTAACTGATTAAGGTTTATCTATTCATAAATTAAATTGGAAGTTTCGAAAAATGTGACCTTTGTGTTGAATTTGCTTCGAACTAATGCAGTTTTTATCTACCTACTTTAGCTTTCATTTGTCTTTTATTGGCTCTAGCTCCTGATCATACCGTACTATTGGCAGATATGTAAATCGTGCCTCATTCCTTTTGCATTTTACTTGTGGACTTTCACATCCAAACACGGCTGCAACATACATGAATGTGGCTATGATGGAAGAGGGCATGGGAAATGTTCATCTTTCTCTTAGATATTTGCATGAGGCCCTTAAATGCAACTAAAGACTATTAGGAGGTGACCATATACAGGTTTTTCTTTCTCTATTTACGCATGTATACACACTCTTTAGACTTATAAATCTTTCTGTAAACTCAGCATTTTTTTGATTTCTTCACGTGACAGACAGCTGCAAGTTATCATGCCATAGCCATAGCTCTTTCTTTGATGGAGGCATATTCACTAAGTGTGCAACATGAGCAAACTACACTTAAGATTCTCCAAGCAAAGCTTGGACTAGGAGATCTGCGTACTCAGGTGACTACATGCAGTCACATTTTAATTGGTTCTGTTGTGCAATTTGGCTAGTTGGCTTCTCTCTTGTTAATCTTTTACAGGTGATATTATGATATAAAACAAATTGTGTCGGCGGCGTATTTTGGCGTCAAATATGGATATGACCCATTCATTAATCGTATCGAAATATCAAAATACAGATATGACTTGTTTATTAATCGTGTTGACTTGTTTAATATTAAATACAAACAAATTAAAAATTAATTTAAAAATAACAAATGTGTCAAAAAAATAAGTTATAAATAAGTTAAAATGACATAAGTATGACATGAATAAGTTTATAACATAATATGAGTATGACATGAGTCATTAATTTAGTGTTTAGTATATATTTTAGGTTTTGTTTTCCCCAATAATATTAACACATAATAATTGAGATTTGTGTTATAAATGTATAATCATGTTGAGATGGTCCAAAACAAATACGACATGGTTATTTATCGTGTCGTGTCAATTCATTTATTGATCGTATCAATATTTGTCAACAAAAATATGGGTCATATGTCGTACTATGTTGTGTAATCGTGTCATAATCCATTTTGCCACCTCTAATCTTAACTGCCATGAGAGAATTTCTCAAGTTCCATATTATTGATGGGAAGAGATTTTTGTTATTTTGTTGTTTTTTTTTTCCGTTTTACAGGATGCTGCTGCATGGCTGGAGTATTTTGAATCAAAAGCTCTAGAGCAGCAAGAAGCGGCACAGAATGGAACTCCAAAGCCAGATGTGTCCATTGCGAGTAAAGGTCACCTTAGGTATTAATAGGGTATTCCCACATTACTTGTTTCTAAATTGTTGATTATTTCTTTTGGCACCAAGACCTATAATAATCGCTTTTTGCAGTGTATCAGATCTCCTGGATTACATAAGTCCTGGTCAAGATTCTAAAAGAAGCGAAGCACATAGGAAACAACGACATGCAAAGGTTGTACATACTTAGTGCCTGTTTGGTATGACTTATCTAATGGTCATAAATTTTCATTTAATCCTATAAGCTCTTATCAAAATTTTTTTTTTTTGTTTAATTGTTTTTTTAGTAGAGCTCTTGAAAATTAAATAAGTTATTTTGCCTCTACTACCAAAAGCTCAAATTTTGTGCTTTTGAGATTAGAGGTTAAAAAGATTTTTTAAATGTTAAAATATCTAAAATATTTTCTACTTATTTGACAATCTTATTTTGTTCTTTTCAAAACATAACTTTAAACAATTTGCTTATTAAAGTAATTTTATAATTTTTAATAAAAGCTCTTATTGACAACCAAACAACACAAATTTTTTGGGTAAAAACTTTACTTATAAAATCTTTACTAACAAAAGCTCTACTCAGATAAGATCTATTTGAAAAGCTATGTCAAATGAAACATTAAGCCTGCTGCTGTTCTCTGTTCCTTTTTTCTTGTGATGTCATCTGAATGGATTCTTAAACTAATTGTAGTTAGGATTTGGTATTTTAGAGTACACTCTGCTGGCTGCATATAGTTTTGGATTTGCTGATTACACGAGTAAACTTGTTGTCCATGCAAAATGCAACTAACTATTGCAGGATAATAGTTCTACTTTTCTGAGTGAACTCTGAAGGCACCAATTATAACATCCATTTCTAGCATAGAATCCCCCGCCCAACAAAAAGAAATCTAACATGCTTATACAGATCGCAGACATGATTGAAAAGTTTCTGATCTATTGATGGCCATAGATTGGGCCAGCTGATAGTTAGTAGGCAATGATGGAGGGTTGCTTGGTCAAGCTGCTAGTTCTTTGGAAATTCAGAGATGATGAGCAGAACGAGTGATAGTTTTTGTTTTCCCCCGTAATCTTGAACAGAGTGAGAAGAAACCATTAATTTGAAGTGCAATGGATGGATATGACAGATCTATCATTTTGGCTGGTAGATGGAGTTCTTCCATTCTACTGTTATTTAATGGTTGTTTTTATTGGTTCTAGAAAAACATTTTTCGATTTGGCAGTTGGAGTTTTTCCCTTTTTTTTTTCTCCCCATTTTGTAGGCCTTAGAGAACCAAATAATACTGCATATTACNACCACATGGCTGGATGAAAATGGCGGTGGACGTTAAGAAGATTTGGAAAATAATAGTGAATAAAAATGTTGGGTCTGACGTTAGGAGCTATAATTATTTATTGTGATTGTTTGCGAGAAAGATGAATCTCTGCAAAAAGAGTTTTAGTAATTAGTTTTGTGCTTTGTGATTCTTGCAACTGCTTGTAGATAGGTTGACTATAGAATGAATAAGGCCTTAGAGAACCAAATAATACTACATATTAGATAGACAGGATTATTATGTGCTAATTTGAAGTATTACGTGGTTGACAATTTAAGACACTAGTAAAATATTTCGCTATGATTATTATTATTTTTTTTTTTGAGAATTCCATGATCCAAAAGGCCGAAGAATTTCATTAGTTTAACATAGTATATATTAGCATAATTTCTCACTGTGTTTTTTTTCAACATTTCAGGCATGTACATATCAAATTCCCATTTTATGTTCCACTGAATTCTGCCTCATGTTATGTCCGGATTTGTTGTAATAAATTTTGCTACTGTAAAATTACAAGTTGATTGTAACTTAAAATGAACTATTTCTATTTGCTCAATTTTTGACATTTTATATGCATACAAGTTAAAAAGGTTTTGTTTATTTTTATTTTTTCAGGTAATGCAGATTAGGGAAAAGATTCATGGAGCACATCATGATATGATGGAGGAAGATGCACTGCCCCATGATGGATTGAAAAAGAGTATGACTATAGTGGAAAGCAAGACCGAGGAAGTAATAGAAGACAGTGTTCAACCTGAAGAGCCAGAAGAGAATGATGATATTACTAGATATAGACCGGCAATTTCAGGTGAGTTTGTGGAAGAAACAAATTCAGATGAGGGGTGGCAAGAAGCCAATCCAAAAGGTAGGTCAGGAAATGCTGCTGTTCGGAAGCTCAGCCGGAGGCGACCTGTTCTTACAAAGCTAAATGTCAATGGTTGTGAACATTCAAATCTTAGAGAAAGAGGCAATAGACGGGAAATTGTATCTCCAGCACGGGAAAAAGCTTCAAGGACCACCACCACTGAGTTAACAGGCATGAAGGATTCAATTAAATTGCAGGCAAAAGCTTCTGTCTCCAAAGTTTATGCAAGTCCACCAAACCTTACTGCCATGGCTTCCAAGTCGCTGTCTTACAAAGAAGTAGCTGTGGCACCACCAGGTACGGTTCTAAAGCCATTACCAGAGAAACCTGATGAAGAAATTGAAGAAAAAACTGAAACGCAGATGTGCAGTAATGCTCCTGAGACATCAAAGGCGGAGTTGAATAACCATTTCTCTCCAGTTGAAGATGCGCCAGTTGATGGTCAAGTCTCAAGAAACTCATGGAAGTGTAACTCAATCTGAAACTACTGCTGCAGATACCGAGGAAGTTCCTTCTTCTTCTAATGAGGAAAAGCCCATAGAAATAAATGGGAGGAAGCTGTCTGCCACAGCTGAACCATTCAACCCAGGAGCTGTCTCCATGACTCATATGCTAAACTCTGTAGCAGCCACGAGTATTTATGATGCGAGAACTAGTCAAGGTATGCTTGCAGAACTTGATGTACCTTCGGCTGCTGCTAGAGTTCCTTGTGGGCCAAGGTCGCCTCTCTATTATAGAAATAATTATTCTTACATTATGAAACATGGATTTCCAAAATACCACTCTTCCATTATGGAAAGAAACCTGTTGGGGCCTTCAAGAATCATGAACCCGCATGCACCCGAGTTTGTGCCAATGAGAGGTTGGCAAATAAATCCTGGATATGCAGATTCAAATGTTTCAAATGAGTCGAACTCTTCAAATAACACAAGTGAGGCAGACGATGAGAAACTTGACAAAATGTCCAGTATTCAAGGCGAGGATAATACCTCAAGAAAGAGCAGTACAGAGGCGGAGAAGTCAGAGCTGGCAAGACAGATACTACTTAGCTTCATTGTAAAGTCAGTCCAGCAAAATATGGATGCTCCAAGTCATTCTTCAGGCTACGAAAAGAAGATTGGGTATTCAGAAAATTCTTCAGATGCAATTGCAAATGATAGTGCTATCATAAAGATCCTTTATGGAAATGAAAAGGGCAAAACAAACTTGGCATCTCAGTCCAATGATCAAGAACAGCAAAAACCCAAAGATGAAAACCTAAAAAGTGGGGATGGTGAAGGATTTATAGTTGTCAGAAAACGGAGAAGAAACCGACAGCAGATCACAAATGGGGTAACTGAGATGTACAATCATCAATCCATCTGTGCTTCTGTTCGTTAAAAGAGAGAGCAAAGCAATAAAATGCAAAGGTGCCGTCCTGTTTCTCCCAATTTTATTCGAAAAATTTGTTAGTGAATGTTACCGTTGTAGAAATGGTTAAAGTTTGGAGCAAGTTTTAATCAATACTTGATTGTATCATTTTAGATATCCTCTCTGGATGTTCTAATATAATATTTGTACAAATCGGTTTCTTGTTTTGTTAAGAGATTTTGTTTTGATCAATAAATGATGATAAATTAATTGGGCGATTTTCCTCATCAAGAGATCTGTGATGTTGTTCTATAATGGATTTTAATGTTTTAGACTGAGATTTGTAGTTATGCTTCAAATTATTTGGTATTTGGTTGGTGCGTGTGAACAATACGTTCGGAATGGAGTTGAATTGACCCACTGATAGATAGCTTACAACTAACATAGTATTTGGCAAAATTCCTTATTCAATTTAAATTTGCAATCAACAGAAACTGAGAAAAGCCAACGGAGACATAACACAGCACGATAAGTTATACACGGCAGAACCGTATGTGCTAGTAAGCAGAGTCACCGATGGAAAACATATTTGAAAAGCCAATAGTAGCATGTGTCAATACATCTATCAATGAAATAGAACCACAGTCTGCGGCAGGACGAGTTTATCCAAAGTGCTGCAAATAAACCCAAAATTACTGACACATAGGATGCTCCAAAACTCCATCTTAATGCCACCATATCAATCACAGAATCGCCTTCATCTTCTCCTCCTCCTGTAGGTGTCGCTGGTGGTGCCAACGCACTGCTGCATTTCCTCTTTATCATTGAGCCACAAAGAGCCGAATTACCTTCATAACTGCTGTCATCAAAGGTGCCAAACTGCTCTTTGTCTGGGATTGGGCCGGACAAATTGTTGTATGACACGTTGAAGTTTGACAAAAAGTTGAGCTCAGTTAGTTGAGGAGGAATTCGGCCACTTAATTTGTTGCGGGAAAGGTCCAGGCTCTCTATCATTTTCAGATTGGAGAAGGTCTCTGGTATAGCACCTGATAGTAAATTATTCGACAGATTAAGTGCACGAATATGTTGAAGATGCCCAATTTCCCATGGAATTTCTCCACTGAACTCATTGCTCGACAAATCCAGTCCAGCCATGTCGGCGAGACTGCGACCGATGAAAAATTCATATCTATACTTTGTCACAAATTCTACGCCTACTTGTCTACCATGTCGTTCACCTTGCGGCGGCGGATCAAGAGTGGAATTGTAGTAAGTAAAACTGAGATCATGAGTTGACGCAGCAAATTCGGGTATAATATTTGGATATATCACTTCATATCTGTTTACATGTGGATAATCATCAATCGCTTCTCTCCAAAATGACATGTTACCCAAGCATGAAGGTATCGGCCCATTAAGTCTGTTATGTGAAAGATCCATGATACCTAATTTTCTTAATAGGCACAACTGATTAGGAATACGTCCTTGTAGAGAATTCCCTCTCAAAAGAAGAAAATGCAAATTCGAAAGCTCGTTGATCTGATGAGGAATCCTACCAAAAAGCTTATTGTCCCTCAAATCTAGAGTCAATAATGTAGAGCTTCTAAGCAATGCAATTGGAATTAACCCATTAATTGCATTGTTATGCAGATAAATGTGCTCCACTGATGAAAGATTGGAGAGAGATACCGTGGACCCAGACAAACTATTTTCGGAGATGTCTATAAACTCAAGACCTTCAAGATTGCCGAGCTGGACCGGAATACTACCTTGCAAATAATTTTTTGACATTAAAAGAACCCGAAGGCCTGAGAAGTTGCCAATCCAGTGGGGAATATCGTTGGATAACTTGTTGTTGGATACATCTAATACCCCCAGCAAAGGGGAGCTCAACAAACCATCTGTCATCTTCCCACTGAAATGATTGTTGTCCAACAGTAAGGAACGCAAATGAGTCAAGTTCATAAAATTGGGAAAAAGTTGGCCATAGAAATTGTTATTTGATAGGTCCAACATTTCTAAGGAGAGGCAACTAGAGAATATAGATCGAGGTAATTCTCCTGAAAAATTATTTCTAGACAAATCCAAAGTAATTAGCTCTTTCATCTCACTAATTGAATAAGGACTATTACCTTCAAAACTATTTTTTGACATATCCAAATATATCAATTTCTGAAAGATAATACCCAAATTCTCTAGTAGCTTACCAGAAAAATTGTTACTGGAAATATCTAGATAACGAAGCTTATCGTATTTGGCGTTGGGAAGTCGCGGAAGAATTCCTAAGAATGAGTTATTCAACAAAATCAAAACTTCTAATCCTATGTTGTTTTGCAACAACCAAGTTGGGAAATTGCCAACCAACTGATTGTGAGAGAGATCAAGGAATTTTAAGTTGTATTGGTGTAAAAGAAAACTGGGATTGACATTTAAGTGGCAGTGAGATAATTGGAGAACCTTGAGAGGATATGTGGGGAGCCAGTTTTCGGTTTTCACTTGCAACATATCGTTTCCTGACGAGAGTCGCAAGACCTCAAGCTTTGAATGATTAGCCAATGAATTTATTGAGAATGCTCCTTGAAAATCGATGAAAGAGAGATCCAAATATTCAATTGATGTGAGGTTGGTCAAGGCAGAAGGAAAGTTTCCACTTAACTGATTGTAAGAAATATCTAGAACTTTGAGATGGGTCAAGTTGTTGAGACACTGAGGAAGGTGAACCACAAAATTATTTGACTTTAAATCCAACTCAAGAAGATTCTTCAAATTACATATTCCTGAAAGTGAAAATAAAAAGCTCAGATTTCATAAAACGAAAACTAATTATAGCGCATTCAATCATAAACCCAGTATAAGTATTTTGGTCAACATAAATAATAATAGAATGATATGAATTTATTTCTCATATAATATGATGTTGATTGCAAAAGCGTTTCAATTAATCTAACAATAAAATAATAATAATAATAATAATATAAAAGCAGTCATCAATTCTTGCTCATCATAATCCATTCAAAAAGCGTTTAAGCAATTCTTGTTGTTTAAAATAATGATTTTCTGCTGAAGAGTTTGTTGAATTCGTCTTTTTCGTTGGATATTGGTTTTCTAATCTCTAAATTTGTTGGATAATGTAAAGAGAAACTCATAATATATTAGTTGCTTTCTTAAACTTTATTTATTCTTCTCATAGCATTAAAAAAAATATATATTTGCCCAAGCGGAAAAAAAAAAAACTGGTCTTCATATTTAATTTGACCAACAAGTCACTGGGAAGTAGGAATTGTGCATCAGTAATGCAAATATTGGGTGCGTTGGCATTGTTTTTATATGCTGTTTTTTATTTTTTGAATTTAGAAAATATTAGATACGTGTTCGGTAGATTGTTTCTGAAAATATTTTTAAAAATATAAAATTCATTCTACACATTTTAACAAAAGAAATGAGAAACAACTTTTTCTTATTTTCCTTATTTCCCAATACAATATTAAGTTCCAAAATGAAGAATTCTCTGTACCTCCTCCTGAAATAATAATAATATCAACATTATTATTATTATTATCATTAGGTCTAATTATCCCTGGGTGACAGATGTTTTAATAAATTTCAAAAAGATGACACATGTTTTGAAAACACTCGAGTGGGTGACATTCCATTAACTTTTGTTGTTAATTTTAACCAGTCGAGGGTAGAATTGAAAAAATAATTTTTTTTTCATAAAGCCAAAAAGATGAAAATATTGAATTTATATAGTACTTTATAATTCATAAGATTTTTGCTTCTTTATATTCACAAATCAGTTTGATCAACAAGAATTTTTTTAAAATTTATTTGATTTAACAAAAAAAACCTGTTAATTAGACTTATGTTTAATTTTTTTTATATATTTTCTATTTAAAAAATTAAAAATGAGTGAGTATGGGCAGAAACATCATTTTGTGGGGTAGAAACGTCATTTAATTTACTATTCTCATTAAAATTAATGACAAAAGTTAATAGAATGTCACTCGCTCGAATATTTTTAAAAAATGTCATCTTCTTAAAATTTGTTAAAACATATGTCACCTAGAGATTATTATTCTTATTGTTGTTGTTGTTGTTGTTGTTGTACCCAAAGACTCAATTTCCTTCACAAAAATCTTTTCTTTTTATATACATTATAATATTTATGTTTTTATATATTAACTAAATCAAATATGTAGGGTTTATCATTTTTCTTTGAACAAAAAAATAGAAAGATCACCTAATTTATTCTTAAAATTAAAATAATCAATATACATTGCTTAATCTTAAGTTTATGGAAATTATTCCAATAATAATTCTTTGAGATATTCTTACCAAACATATTTATGTTTTTCTCATTTTTCAGATTATTTTTTAAAATGATACTGAACACATTTTTAAATTTTAAAAATAAATTTAAAAATAGCATTTTCATTTTTATTTTGTAAAAACAACAATTAGAAAACAATATTGGGCTATTATTTATCATGTTTCAACATAAAAACATAGTGTAAATTGTTTAATATGGGTTTCTAGAGAATTTTTTAGGTTACTATTACTCAAATTCAATGCTTCCAAGCTTTTGAATTTAGCTAATCTTGCATCAAGAATTAACGAACATAAGAAAAAAAAATTCATTCAGAACTATAAATATTGAAATAAAGATAAATATCGTTGTTGATTTTTTTATAAAAATGATTTAGAATTAAGAGAGAGTGAAAGAAATGAGCGGGTTATGTCGGAAATTGGTGATAGAGTATATCAAGTACTACACTTTGTATAGAAAGCAGTGCTTCTAATTTAAATTTGATCTAGTTTAAAGCAATTAAAAAATGCAAATATATTATCATCTTGATTAACATCTAAAACAATTTTTGTCATTGGAGGAAGTGAATTGTTATATACCTTGAATTGTAGTTATCCCACAAGAACCAAGATCCAATGTTTTCAAGTTTGGCAAATCTGCGAATCCTACATGCGCCGATAAAAAATGAAAATATTACATGTAAAGGCATTGTATGTGATCCGCGCGTTTGATGAACATTAATTCTACATTTAATTTGCTTCTTATCTCAGATTCAGTGGCCTACCTAGCGTTGTCAGATTTTGATTACCGCTTAAATCCAACACTTGCAGGTTTCTCAAATTTGCTAATCCTGTTAAAAAAAGGTAAATTTTGTCAATAACAGTTATGTCACTCTCGTCTAAATTGTTTAATTAAAATAATATGGTAAATATTGAATGAAAATTAACCGTGCACATTGTATTTTTTTTGTTTCTATTGATATTTTAATATATACCGTCACTTTTAGCATTACCAAGATTTGGAGTGTTTGAATCATAATTTGTAAATTAGTTTGCACTTTGAGTAAACTTGAAAATGTGAAAAAAGCAAATAAAAAAATGGAAATATATTATCATCTTGATTAACATCTAAAACAATTTTTGTCATTGGAGGAAGTGAATTGTTATATACCTTGAATTGTAGTTATCCCACAATAACGAAGATCCAATGTTTTCAAGTTTGGCAAATCTGCGAATCCTACATGCGCCGATAAAAAATGAAAATATTACATTTAAAGGCATTGTATGTGATCCGCGCGTTTGATGAACATTAATTCTACATTTAATTTGCTTCTTATCTCAGATTCAGTGGCCTACCTAGCGTTGTCAGATTTTGATTATCGCTTAAATACAACACTTGCAGGTTTGTCAAATTTGCTAATCCTGCTAAAAAAACATAAATTTTGTCAATAACAGATATGTCACTCTCGTCTAAATTGTTTAATTAAAATAATATGATAAATATTGAATGAAAATTAACTGTGCACATTGTTATTTTTTTGTTTCTATTGATATTTTAATATATACCGTCACTTTTAGCATTACCAAGATTTGGAGTGTTTGAATCATAATTTGTCAATTAGTTTGCACTTTGAGTAAACTTGAAAATGTGAAAAAAGCAATTAAAAAAATGCAAATATATTATCATCTTGATTAACATCTAAAACAATTTTTGTCATTAGAGGAAGTGAATTGTTATATACCTTGAATTGTAGTTATCCCACAAGAACCAAGATCCAATGTTTTCAAGTTTGGCAAATCTGCGAATCCTACATGCGCCGATAAAAAATGAAAATATTACATGTAAAGGCATTGTATGTGATCCGCGCGTTTGATGAACATTAATTCTACATTTAATTTGCTTCTTATCTCAGATTCAGTGGCCTACCTAGCGTTGTCAGATTTTGATTACCGCTTAAATCCAACACTTGCAGGTTTCTCAAATTTGCTAATCCTGTTAAAAAAAGGTAAATTTTGTCAATAACAGTTATGTCACTCTCGTCTAAATTGTTTAATTAAAATAATATGGTAAATATTGAATGAAAATTAACCGTGCACATTGTTATTTTTTTGTTTCTATTGATATTTTAATATATACCGTCACTTTTAGCATTACCAAGATTTGGAGTGTTTGAATCATAATTTGTAAATTAGTTTGCACTTTGAGTAAACTTGAAAATGTGAAAAAAGCAATTAAAAAATGCAAATATATTATCATCTTGGTTAACATCTAAAACAATTTTTATCATTGGAGGAAGTGAATTGTTATATACCTTGAATTGTAGTTATCCCACAATAACCAAGATCCAATGTTTTCAAGTTTGGTAAATCTGCGAATCCTACATGCGCCGATAAAAAATGAAAATATTACATTTAAAGGCATTGTATGTGATCCGCGCGTTTGATGAATATTAATTCTACATTTAATTTGCTTCTTATCTCAGATTCAGTGGCCTACCTAGCGTTGTCAGATTTTGATTATCGCTTAAATACAACACTTGCTGGTTTGTCAAATTTGCTAATCCTGTTAAAAAAAACATAAATTTTGTCAATAACAGATATGTCATTCTCGTCTAAATTGTTTAATTAAAATAATATGGTAAATATTGAATGAAAATTAATTGTGCACATTGTTTAATTAAAAAAATTATCGTCTAAAGAACCGTGTATATAATAATTAGAACTCAAATCCAACGCTTCCAAGTTTTTTAATTTAGCTAATCTTCCGCCATGAAAGAAGAAAAATCTTAGTAATCGTCTTTGGGAAAAAAAAAATAAAGAATATAGAAATTAGATTAAATAATTGTAGTAATAAAGCATATGACTCAGATCTAATTAAATTGATCATATACTCAAAAATGATTTTTTTTTTTAATTTTACTAAGAAATTAGAAAGTAATTTTTTGCCGTGTACCNTAGTAATAAAGCTTATGATTCAGATCTAATTAAATTGATCATATACTCAAAAATGATTTTTTTTCTTTTTTTTTTAATTTTACTAAGAAATTAGAAAGTAAATTTTTGTCGTGTACCAATTGTAGTCAAGTTTGTCAAGTTTTCCAGTAAAAAATTGGTTTTAATTTGACATTATACATGTGTAAAAATTAAGGGCATAATAATATCACAAGGAATTTGGGTAGTGACTTGTTGCCGTGTGCTGACTTGGTAATTATCTCAGTAGCCTACCTAGCCTTGTTAAAGAGCCACTAGTTATATTGACGTTCATGCTTAGATCCAACACTTGCAAGTATCTCAAATTTGCTAATCCTGCTCAGAAAACATTAATTTTGATCAAGACAATATAAATATATATTTTAATTAAGAAATTAATTAAGTTGCCTGACATGTATATCTGCTGGCCTGAAACGTATGTGTATACCTTGCTTGGTTCTGGAACCTTCAATGGAATTGTAACGAAGATTCAGAGTGGTAAGTGAAGTTAGTGTATTCAAATATGGTAATATGCTGTCGTTGAAGCTATTAGCTTCAAGATTTAACATCTTCAATTGCATCAAACTCCCAAAG
Source organism: Citrus medica (assembly GCA_002013955.2). Classification (NCBI taxonomy): domain Eukaryota; kingdom Viridiplantae; phylum Streptophyta; class Magnoliopsida; order Sapindales; family Rutaceae; genus Citrus; species Citrus medica. The sequence continues at coordinate 9,621 of MKYO02005273.1, read as the reverse complement.
CTATCGTAAGCTGCAAATGCATATGAAGTGTTATTATTAATTAGTCACTGACAAAATATTTATGGACGAGAAATAAATGTATACATATATACGGACCTCTATTCTCATAGATGCCTGCAAACCCATTCCCAGATAAGTCAAGACTTTGCAGTTCTTCAAAAGGATGAAACAATGACACATTCAGAACCAAAACTCCCTCCCAATAAACAGAGTTATTGATCAGAAGCGAAGCCGAAGTACTATCAAAATAATTCAATCTCTGTGTATGATTGAGCGAGAGTTGCATCACGCGTCGTGTGGTGGTGTTGCACTTAACTCCCTCCCAATCATCACAACAATCAGACGGCATTCCATCATCCTCACCAACCCATGAAGGAAGAATTTTGTCATCATATCGAATATCACTGATTGATATGAAGAAGCTCTTGATTTCCAACAGAGCAGTCCTCTCTGTTTCCAAGCATGCTTTGTATCCATGCATTTCATTCATCAATACAATAATCCAAATTAGTGACATTAATGAGAACTTAAGACAGGAAGTACTTTCCATTGCAGAGCAACTTTTCATTTGGTTAAAATTAAATGTGCAATGAGCAACTTTCCATTGCAGAGCAATTTATACTAAAAGTTTATCGCAGGTCTTGCAATTTGATTGGCTGAAGACTTTTTTAAGACTTTCCAATACATCGCCATCTTTGAAGACTTGTAAGCATTCCATGTTTTGCAACATTCGACCAACGGGAAAAAGCACTTCATTAATACCCCGTGGAAAATATAGATAAAGTGATTGTAAACTATAAATTTTTCCAATAGTTTGATGGAGATAATCATAACTAATAAAATAAAAGTTGACTGAGAGAATTTAAATAATTTAGCCGTATGTTTGGATTTCCATTGCATTATCAGTCAATCTATTAAATAATGTGTTTTGAGAAGAATTTGATTGGTTGTTTGATAAGTTTAAATCAATTTATTAGAAAATCAATAATTAATCAACGTAAATCTTCGTGTATGTTTAGTTAGTGTGGCGTAGTCTGAAATGACAAAACACATAAATGTTATTTGAAGCTCTTGTGACCCTTTGTGTTCCTGCATTCGGATAAGGAAAGTTTCCATTGCTCCAGTCTACACTCTTCACTACTATTACAATCACTTGAAATGACAAAAACAGAAATTTCGTATGAACATGGGACCGATGTACGGGTCCAATTTAAATGACCCTAGCTAATTTTGCATATATTATTGCAACTACGTGGAAAATTAAAGTTGACTGACTTTCAAATGAAGCCAACAAACAAGTGGCCATCAACTCTTTTCCCTCTATGATTGGTTTTTTTTTTTTTTAAATTGAATTGTATGATTGGGTTTGCATTGAATTATCCAACAATCTATTCAAGCATTGATATTTGATATTCTCAAATATTTAATGGGTTTTGAAAATTATTTACTAGATTTTTGATAAATTGATTTTTATTATTTGATGATCAATAATTAATTAAGTAATTTTCTATATATATATTTGGTAATTTACTCATAAAAAGTGTGGATCACATTGAAATGTTATTTTATATGATGCATGACATACGGAGAGGTGCAGTTTAAATACGCAAATAATTTATTTATTATAACATGCAATCATTGAGTTAAAGCGCAAGCGTGAGTTTGGATTTGAAATATTCAAATAATTTATCTCATCATTGATTCTTAAATAACATGCTTTGGAATTAATAGTTCGATAGGAGGTTTGATATATTGAAATTTGTGATAATCAATAATCAACTAATTTTCATTCATATTTAAAGATTTTAATAAATTACTCATAAAATTGTGGCGTATATTGAAATGACAATCAATCTTGATATTGACTGACAATCAATTTTTATAGTGATTGGCACTTAAGACAATCAGTTTTGGTCTCTGTAATGACTAATGAAGAATTGTAAGCCTGAAATTCCACATGTTGCAATGTTGGACCAATGAGGGAAATGCTTCATTAACATTACATGGAAAATAAATGTTGACTGACTTTCAAATTAGGCCAACATACAAGTAGTCGTCAATTCTATTTTTTCCAACAATTGATTAAGATGGTCAACTAAGAAAAAAAAGTTTGATTGAGATAATTTAAAGAATTTAAGCATAAGTTTGGGTTTGAAATTATCAAATAATTTATTCTAGTATTGATTCTTAAATAATGTACTTTGGAATTAATAACTCGATAGGATGTTTGACATATTGAAATTTGTGAAAATCAATAATCAATTATTTTTCATACATGTTTAGACATTTTAATAAATTACTTATAAATTTGTGGTGTACACCGAAATAATAAGTTAATAAATTGAAATGATATCTAAAACTCTTGAGTCCCTTTGTATCCTTGCATTAATTTGAATCAAAGCTCGAATTAAAATCAAAGACCCATATTGAGAATTTATATAAATAACTTAAGAGTATGATTGGGTTTACATTGATTTATATATATCAATAAAACAAAATTGGGTGATTCGAAATCACGGGTGCAAAGTAGCCGGCTCCATCAAACAATATATTCAAGCGCTGATATTCTCAAAAAAAGAAAAAAAAAAGACAATCAATCTTTGTGTCAACTGATATTATTGATTGGTAATAAATCTTAGTAGTGATTGACAAAGCTTGGGAAAATCACTATCGGTGATTAATAGTCTTCGTCCTCATCTTTGTATTGATCCTTGTGGTAGAGGATGAGTGGTGCGTAAGAGAGGGTTCATCGCTTGCGGAATTTTCACGGCCATTCAAGAATCAGGATGGTTGTTGTAGAATTCCACGAGAATTGGCCTTGCAATTAGGGAAAGTTCAATATTAATTTATACTAAAAGTTTATCATAGGCCAATCACAGTGACCACCAAAACCTATGAATGATTAGTCCATCGAAACCCAATGTATGCTCAATTAATATTTCCTATCAAGATCAAATTTTTCGCTCTATTGCTTCACCAATCATGAGCATAAAAGCTCGATTTATACAAAAATTACGAATTTATGAAAAAAAAAAGTCACAATTATTATAATTGGAAGTTTGATTGATTTTTAAAGATTGATTCAATCAATCTTAATGTTACTGGACAATCGATCTTAATATTAATTCAAAATCAATCGTTATAGCGATTGGCACAGATAAAGATAATTAGTTTGGTCTCTATAATGACTGACGAAGACTTGTAGGACCTGGACCAATGAGGAAAAATGCTTCATTAATACTCCATGGAAAATAAATGGTGACTAACTTTCATATAATCGATTGACGTATAATTATAATCATATAATCAAACACGCACACTACAAGACGACCTTCGATTGATGTATTCTGTCAACTAACCCGTGGGACGTGGAGGATGTCTTAACGTTATAAAAAAAATTGATGAATAATGTAGTTCCAGGCAGTGCTAAAACCATAATGTACGCCAGTATGTTTTCCAATAGTTTGAAATTTACGAAAGATTTATTTTATTAGTTATGATTATCTCCATCAAACTATTGGAAAAATTTATGAAGACTTTCTGCAATTTACGAAATTTACGAAAGATTTATTAAATGATCAGAGACTTTCTGCAATTTCATTGACTTATTCTACGATAATTATAATCAAACACGCACACTGCAAGGCGGACGTACTCTGTCAACTAACCCAGGGACATGGAGGATGTGTGTTGACGTTAACCAATAGCCAAGTTTATAAACACAATCAAGCAATCGTATCATCTATCAGAGCCACATTCGACGCACAACTAGTAAATATCATAATTGAGTTTGAGGACCACAGCCGCACAGTGAAAGAATTTGAGGACCACATTCGACGCACGACTAGTAAATTTTCTAAATGAAAATTTAGAAACAAATTTTTGTTTACCGGAAAAATGTAACTGTGAAAGAAAGTAAAAGAGAGAGCAGAGAAACTAAAAACAGAGGATTCCATTCGTCATTTCATAACTGATAGTCCTAGTGCAAATGCGCAGGGTTGGATGTTATTGCTTGATTTTCCTCTGTTCTGGTGCAACTATTATTAATTGTTGGACCACAAAGACCGAGATTATAACTCTTTTCATCAAACCTGCCAAATTGTTTTTTGTCTGGGATCAGACCAGACAAGTTCTTGTATGACTCGTTAAAGTTGGATAAATAGTTGATGAGTGATCTGAAGATCACTGATCAGAAATTTTGTCATTTTTGTTTAGTAAATTATTCGTAAAATTATGCTCTACTTTGAAATTACAAAAATAAGCATAATAAATTTGAATAAAGGAAGGCAAAGGAAATTGAGAAGGAAAACAGAGGAAGGCTAAAAAAAATAAGCCGATTCATCAGTAACTCAAGATCACAACTTTTGGATGTTTTTAGCCTCTGAAATTTCATCAAATATTCAAGTGATGTGAGGTTGGTCAAGGTAGAAGGAAAGTTTCCACTTAATTGATTATTAGAGATATCAAGAACTTTGAGATTGGTCAAGTTGCTGAGACACTGAGGAAGGTGACCCTCAAAGTTATTTGAGCTTAGATCCAACTCAAAAAGATTCTTCAAATTACATAGTCTTGAACTTGAAAATAAAAAGATCAAAATTTTATAGAATGAAAACTAATTATAGCGAATTCGATCAAAATCCAGTACAAAGACTTAAAAAACAGACAAAAATCAAATTGCCTAATTATTTTGGTCAGTTTACTTCAATTGGTTATTTCTAATATAATATGATGTTGATTGCAAAAGCGTTTCAATAATCTGGAAAAAGGGAAAAAAAAATGCCCTCAGCACTTTTTGCTCATCATAGCCCGAAGTCCTTCTTGTTTAACATTATGATTTTCTGAGGAAGAATTTGTTCACTTGATGTTGTTCATTGGACAATCGTTCTGTAACCTCTAAACCTATTGGATAATGTAAAGAGAAACTCATAATATTTTAGTTGTCTTCTTAAATAATAAATTGTCTTAAAATACAATTAATTTGTCTTAAATTTAATTTATTCCTCAGCATTCAAGGAAAAACAAAAAAAAAAGAAAAAAGAACTGGTCTTCATATATAATTTTGTCCAAGTACTTTGGTCAACAAATCATTAGGAAGGTGGTGTATCAGTAATGCAAATATTTAATTATCATGTTTCAACATAACAATTCTGTGTAAATTGTTCACTTTAGGTTTCTAGAGAACTGTTTATATTATTATTACTACTCAAATTCAATGCTTCCAAGTATTTGAATTTAATTAGCTAATCCTGTATCAAGAATTAATGAACATAAGATAAATGTCATATTAGTTAGATTTAGATTTTTTTTCCAGTTTTGATGTATAGATATAAATAATACTTCAAAAGCATTGAAATGTAACAGCTATTAAAAAATCGTTTTTCATTGAAAGCTATAAGTAATTAAATGAAGATAGATATCGTTGTTGATTTCAAGCCAAAAAAAATTAAATTCAGGAAAAAAGAAAGAGTGAAAGAAATGAGCAGGTTATGTTAGAAAATAGTGATAGAGTATGTCAAGGACTAAAATTTATTAAAGAAAGCAGCGGTTTTAATTCAAATTTGATCAAGTTAGAACTAGTCAATTATGCATCGAGAATCAAAAGAATGGAGAATGGGGATTCAAAATTAGACTTAAAAATTATTATAAAGTGATTAGTTAAGATTTACTAAAAAAAATATTGAAAAAATAAAGGGCTATAACATTGCCAAAAGGACTAGGAAACTAAGTAGGAAGGGGTGATTGTTGCGGAATACCTTGAAGTGTAGTTATTCCACAACCACGAAGACCAATTGCTTTCAAGTTTGTCAAATATGCCAATCCTACAACAATATAAAGCAAAATGTTACTATAAAATTATTGTAGAAGACTGTGATCGTTGTGATAGATTGGTATTTTCAGTAACTTACCTAGCCTTCTTAAAGCGCCACTTGTTAGACTTCCAGGTTAGATTTGATTGATTTTTAAAGTTTGATTCAATCAATCTTTATGTTATTGGACAATCGATCTTTATATTGATCGACAATCAATCATTATAGTGATTAGCACAGATTACGACAATCAATCCTAATCTCTATAATGATTAAAGAAGACTTGTAAGACTTAGATAAATGAGGAAAAAGGCTTTATTCGTACTTTGTGTCTATTAAGTATAGTTTATCTAATGATCATAAGTACTTATTTAATCTCATAATCTCTTATCAAAATTTTTGTCATTTGATTATCTTTTTAGTATAACTTTTGAAAATTAAATAAGATATTTTGTCTCTACTAGCAAAAGATAAAAAATTTTAGGAGTAGAGATTAAAAAACTTTTTCTTAAATATTAAAATGTCTAAAATATCGTTTACTTTTGACAATCTTATTTCATTCTTTTCATGATATAATTTAATAACTTGTTTATTAAACTAATTTTATAATTTTTAATAAAAACTCTTCTTAACAACCAAACACATAAATTTTTTTGCGTATAAGTTCTACTTATAAACACTCTACTAACAAAACCTCTATTTAAATAAACTTTATTTAAAAAGTTATACCAAACCGAACCTTCGTGAAAAATAAATGTTAATTGACTTTGAAATTAAGCCAACATACAAGTGATCGTACGTCAATTCTATTTTTTTCCAATAGATGATGGAGATAGTCAACTAGTGAAATAAAAGTTGAGATAATTTAAAGAATTTAAGTGTAATTTTGGGTTTGAAATTATCAAATAATTCCCAGCCTAAAGCTAGGTGGAAGTAATAGACGTCTTGAAAATCAATAATGTTAAGGATCCTGATATTTGAGTCCCAACTTGAGTTTCAATACTATGTGTCCCTCATTTATTGAATGATGGATTTCATAATTACTAAAATTACTTAACTACAATGTAATAGATGAGTGCCACATCAATTGAGACTTAAATGTTGAGATACCTATTATTGCTCCTTGAAAATATTAAACAAAAAATTAGAATTCTTTTTGGTTGTTTTAAGTGGTGTTTGGTTTTTTGTCTACAATATGAATAAATCTGAATTAGTCTGGATTCTGAATAAAACTGAATGTCTTAATCTGAATGATATGTTTATTTTTTTATCTGAATCACTAAAAATAAATATTATGCTGTTTTTTTAACTAAAAAATGAAAATTATTATTTTTTACATTTATGCTCTTACAATTTATAAATGTTAGACAAATAATAAACATTTCAAAGAATATAAATAAGATAATAAATGTCATAACATAAATCATATTCAATTGAATATAACTCTTTAATATTCTATATTATATATGTTAATTAATTTTGTTATAGTTTATGAAATTAATTATAGTTTATCATGTTTTGTATAAAAATATTAATAAAAAATTATAAAGATAAATAATGTTAATTTAAAGAAAATAAAAAGATAAAAATAATAATAGTTTACCACTAAACACATGGCCCAAAGCCTCTATCTGTGTTCAGACAGGCCCCAAAGGCCTCATCATCTATGTATCACTGTAACCGAAGAAGGGTCATGTCCAATAATTTTACAAACAATAGTTTACACACATATACATAAACACATAATCACATCTGAAATCTCATTTCCTTTTCATTTAATATACTTTGAATCTAATTCTTTTTCTTTAAAATATTTCAAAATCGGCAATAAAATCATCAATCATACACATCTTACTAATGAACACTAATACGTAGATAAAATCCATTTAAAAAAAAAATCAGAGCCTTTAAAACTCATTTCGTAAACATGCTTTACCATATTTTAAAATCATAATAAACTATAAACAAAATAGATTTTGTATATTTCACTCACAATAACGATGTTCAAACTCGAATATCGTCCTTACCTGCAAACTGATTCTCGCTTGCAGATCCACCTAAATTAAGAAAATGACATAATTCCATAAATGGAAATTAGGACTAAATTCAAGCAATTAATTCAAAACAAATATTTATCTACAATTTACAACTTTCTTGTCGATAAAATTACTAAACTATTTTTGAGTCCGTAAATCATTAAAATACTGCAAAATCATAAATCACCGAATCACCATCGAAATCGTAATTACAACCAATACTCAGGGTGCGTTTGGGAGTGAGGTGCTGTAGCTTTTAAGCTACAGCTGCTGTGAAAAAAAAACTATAATTATGAAATAAAAATTAATAATAAATAGTAAATATAAATTTTAAATAATAATTTTATCAAAATTATTAAAGATATAATAAATTTTATATTATACAAGTGAAAAATTATATCAACATAGCTTAAAAGCTACAGCAGCTAGTGTTTACCAAACACTTTAGTGCTGTATCTTTTAAGCTACAGCTGCCCAACCTCAATCCCAAACGCACCTCAATTTCAAAAATTACAAAATCACTCTCAAAATGTGAAATTACCGAATTACCCTCACCGGTTAACGGAGACCGGAATTCAGTAAACGGTATCCGGGAAGCTCGGGTCTAATATTTCCAATCACGCTGAGTCTAATAGTGCCGGCGGTGAGCTCCCACGCGCAGCAACAGCGGCGGGTCGAGCTTCCCAAGCCGCAAACTTTCCGGCAGTCGTTCGCGGCCAAAACGGCTGTTTCCGGTAGCGGGGATGGTCGAAAAATGATGAGCGTGAGCTGAGGATCAAGATTCACGCGGTGGCGTCACCCAAAACCGGCGGAACCGACGGCGATAAAGGGTGGGTTTACCGCGGCTTATCGAGCTTGATTTCCGGCGTTTTGACTGTTACTCGGAAACGGTGACGGCGGGGATACGACAACCGATCTTCAAGCTTCAGATTGGTACCTTGCTCGGCCGGTGAGGTGGCCGGAAAGCGGAGATATGGCCGGATTGGGTTCGTGGGTGTGGGTCGGGTGTCGGGTCGGTTTACAGCTCCTCTCACTCTCTCACACGTGTGCATGTGTTCCCTGTTTCCAGCTTCTTATTTTATTTTTATTTACTTTTTAACCGCTTCTTTTTTTTTTCCACATATGTTACATATCATGTGTGAATATATGAGTCTTTTAAAAAGGGAACTCGCACTTTATAAAAATAGTAATGCTATAAATAAAAAATTTGTTGAAAGAACTGAATTTTTATTTATGATTTGAAGATTTTTTTATTTATTTGTTTATTTTTGTTTTTATTTTATTTTTATTTTTTGCCACAAGTGTGTCGAAAAGCAATTTTTTTTTTTAAATTAGTGATATAAAAAAAGGATCAAACATCATACTTGAGAGATTTTTTTTCCATATTTGCCATATAAATATGCGGGTTATATTTGAGAAATTCTAAAGAAAAATATACTGAAAATAGTAATAATTGGTACTGATACACTTCAACCTAAAAGGTTCAATTTATACATGTGTTAGAATTAAAAAAAAAAAATGAAATGACACGATTAGAATAATTTGGGAACGATTGATTGACAAAGATTGATCAATCAGTTTTTTTTTTCCTTTAATCTACAAACATTAAGACAATTAATCATGTGTTGACTATCAGCACGATCAATCATGTGTTGATTTTTATTTATATCAATTTTGTTTTGTTTCTTTGCTGCTTCTCTCAAATTGGCGAGGAAATATTTTTTGAACCCCGAGTTTGTATTAAGATGTACATCCTTGATTTTTTTTTTCTTTTTTCA